>KZ807065.1:393694-406164 GCA_000696205.2 Oncopeltus fasciatus
TATATATATATATATATTCGATACTTTGTTACTTAATTTTCATTTACATTCCTACTTTTAGGAGACGGTAAGAAATGAATGAGTTTTTTCCCATACCCATGTTTTAAATTGTAAATATATTTTTATTCTTTATGGTATGATATGGTTTATTAAATTGTTACGTGGTAGGACATTTGTTAATTATAAAATGTTTTTCTTGTAGTTCATAAATAAATTGATGGTAAATAAGTTTAGATTTAGGCTCTGCACGCATTAATAAATCTGTTATATTGTTGATGTTATTATTTTCATAAGAATAAAATTGTCACTCTTTTTATTCTTATTATTGATTATTAAATTATTATAGCTTAGCACTTTTAATAATAATAGTACAGTGGTTTACGTTAATTACAAATTTTACTGTTTTATTAAAAAAATTTTTATTTCTAAAATGAGCTTTACTTTTATATAATACAATTGTAAATTATATCAATTTGTGATTATATTGGAAATTGAGTCCAGATTGGCCGTTTCAATAACTTTTACTGTGGCGGATTAGATAATAATGATATTACACATGTGTGTAATGACAGTGACATTACACATGTAAAAAAAAAAACAACACTTAAAACGTTTTAATCTCCTCGTCAAATACGAGTTTATTTTAATAAAACAAAAAAAAAACTACTATCAGATTTTACACCTTAAAAATTAAGTACAGGTAACCCCCCTCCGTACAACTTTCAGTACTCTAAATTAAATATTTCGCCCGCTACCCCTTCAAAAAACATTTCAGATAATTATCCAAATTCTATTAATTCGATTTCTAAATTTACTTATTATTCTAACTTACATTTAAGAGCGATAAGCCAAATTCTATTTTGTAAAAACAAGTAGTTGCGAATACAAGTTAAAAATTTATAGTTTAGTTACGTGAACCCCTTACTTCCATTTGTTATTAAATTTCGTTATTTAAACCTTTAGGCATGTTTCTTATCAATAAAATAGCTCATATCATTGCAGGTAATCCTCTACTTTTATCTACTAATTTTACTCAATAAAGAATATAGCCCTTCTTTTTATACATGCCAAATTTAATAAAGAAAAACTGAAAACTGTGTCTTCTTTATGTACATACAAATGTGTAAATATATAAGTTTTGTGTCTATCATTTTTGGTTCTAGTGCATAAGATCGGAGAAAATATAAAAAAAAATTTTTTTTAATTTTTCATTAGAACAAACTAAATAGCTTCGTCCTTTCTAGTACATTTTCTTACCTCTTTCACCAAGAACAAATCTACAAAGTGATTTGCAATTTCTATTGACTCAATACCGAATTTTGATTACGTATTTTAAAGAGGGCTTTTGCCCAATTGTCGAGATAATTCCAAAGTACTTTATTCAATAAAAATCCAAGAATTCTTTAAATGATATTTACATTTTTTATAATTCTAAACTTTTAATTTTTTTTAAATGATTAAAATATACAAAATTAATTTATTCAATACGAGTAATAAAAGTCTTTCAGTTATTCTAGTAGATGTCAGGTATTTTATGATACTGTAAATATATTTTTGTATGAATTGAAATAATTTAATTACAGGTGGCATGTTCTGCTTTCATTCTTAATGGAAATTCTCTTTCGGTGAAAAAGCACGTCATTGAATGCCAAATGAGGGTAGAAAACCGTGTATGCATCTGTGTGAGTGTATGTGTGTGTGTGTGTGAGTTTATAAAAGATATCGAGAAAATTAACGAACATGTGAAAATATGTGTAGCCAATAACTGATTATGGAAATATCCCTAAGAGTGCGCTGACAGCGAACATTTCCCCTTAGCGAACTCAAACGCCCCCAACGTATCCCAATAAATAATAAAACCCGCGCTCAAAGCCAATGACGGACTTTTTCATCATCAATCAACAACTTTTCATTATATAGTTTTCAAATTATATTTAAATAAGAGTAATTATTTAATAACATTATAAATCCATTTACCCTCCGAAATATTTTCATCCTGCCTTCTGTAGGCGTGTGTGTTGTTTACTTCAACGGGAGCGCTTGCTGCTTCACTTCATAATGAAGCCCCCGTTATAATTAAAAGTGGATATATCTTCTCATTATTATGATACTCTCTTTTATAATGAATGTTTGGGATTAACGAGTGATCCTAATTCTCTTGAAAATCCCTTCCCTCTTTTAAATACATCCTCCTAACAAATCCTGCTACATGCTGAGGGGGAAAAAAATACTATATTTACAGGAAGGATAATTCCGGTTACAATTTTTAGGGAATTTTTCTTAAATATTTCTCTCTGCTATGTTTTAGATAAAAACGAAGTGTCTACTCCGCTATCAATTTTTTTTAAATTAAGTAATTTAATACACATTTCTCGTAATACTTTACAATTATAATTTTGATAAGAAGATGTTCTGGGCTAAAAATAATAATGATATTATGTTGAGTTTGTTGACATGGCTGCATTTCACTTCCATTTTCTCATTTTATAGAAATGGAAAATGACCAAGAGAAAACCATTCTACATTTTAATTTTATAAAAAAATTTTTTTGTGGTATTTAATCCCACGTAAAGTTTAACAATTTTTAGTGCAAGGGAAAAGAATAAAAAATCTAACTGACCCAGCCAGGACTCGAACCCGGATCTCCTGCTATCCTAACCGGTGCATTTTCCATTTACGCTACCAGAAAAAGTCTGATAACCCTGGTAGTCCTGGCTAGGACAGTTAGATTTTTATTCTGTTCCCTTGCACTAAAAATTGTTGCCATTCTACATTGTTCAGAAATGATTAAAAATTGTTTTCAGGACTTTTCATCGCTTCCCTGATTCTCATTTAATTTTTTCTAATTTTTTACTAATTAAACTCATAAATGTAGGCGGGGTTCTCTCAATCCTTGTCTCTCTAAGGGACTCACTTAACTCAACGCTAATCCAGTCTGTCCTACCCTATTCTACCTCCTAGACTTACTCCAATCCTCAATAATGCGTTTCTTCTTCTCCGATTAACAACAATTACTGTCGATTGTACTTGTTGCCTTTATATCTGCTCTGTTTTTATGAACAGTTCTCCCATGGAGTAGAGCTCTTTCGTTGGGACACTGCTATTTTTATGCAAAGTAGCACTCTGACAAATATCAACACCTCACATCCCCCGTCAGTAGCATAAATTCAAATGTACATTGATTATACCTCTCTTTTCTCTTCAATAAATTGTTAACTAATAAATGAAGTTAGGAATATTCATTCCATTAAGAAATTATTAACTATTAAAAAAACTTATTCATTTTTAGACAATTTGGGAATAGAATTATTAAAATGTTTTAAATTCCTTCAAAAATTTAATTTCCATTGAGAAAGAAAATACAGAATAAATGGCCTAATAAATTCAGAAATTGAATAAAGAAATTTTTAAAAATAAAATATGGAGGGCGCTGATAACCTCTGCAGTTGAGCGTCATAAATCCCCAATAAACAAACAAGAAATTGGAAAATATTATACAATCGAATAGGAACGCTGTTAACTGTTTCATGAATATTAATAAACAAATCTTTGAAATAAATTTCGTTAAATTTTTCATATTGCATAAGAGTTCTAATGTAATGCGTAGAGTTACATTTTGAAATTTAGCTTGAGCAGATTTAATAGAATTAAAATTAATATATTGTCGTGGTAAAAAATATTGATTAATATTACAATTACATCCAACTTTTAAACTAAAAATTTATATGTTTAAGTTTGATGATGAGAGAGTTTGGGTAATCCCAGCATCCTATCTACCACTTTTTTTTTTGTTTTCGCAAGGAAGTAGCTCAAAACTTCTACAGTAGAACTTTTATTTTCTTTTTCTTTTGCATGTCCATTTCGTTCAATTAATTAAAATTAAAATAACGAAGTGTGGGGCATCAAAATAATTTAGTAATTAACTCTTTATGAAGAACTTTGTATCTTTCCGATGAAAAAATTTTCAAATTCGAAATTTCTACTTATGAAATCATCTTATTTCATTAACCGATTCAATAAACTAAACATGATTGCTTCACAATTATCTACAAGTCACTCCCACTACTTACTTACGGCCTGCCCTGGTCTTGTATGGGACCACTAATAAACACATTAGCAAAATTCAGACATTTCAAAACAGAGTACTCCGAATGGCTGTCAACGCCCCTTGGTTCTTTTGGAGCCAACAGCTACACACATGAAACTGGGAATTGATCCATTTGAATATCACATAGAAGAGTTAACTCAAAGGCATCACAACTCTCATACTGCCCCGCTGCAGCCACCTACAACATTGGGATTCCGGTCCAGCAAAAGTACCAAGATATTTTATTCTAGTTTTTTTTTTCTTTCAACTTTGTTAATCTCATTTTTATATTTTGTGTAGAAACGAATGTCCAAAATAAAGTATTTTTCTTCTTCTTATTTAAATGTTTTGACATTAGTTAATTACAAATATTGTAGAAGAAGTAAAGTGTCAACATTTTTCTGATGAATCAAAATCTTTTTTTTCATATGATATAAGAGTGACGCCTACTTGCCTGCTTGTTTACATACAGTGTTTGAAGCCTGTGATTAATACTACGCGACAGATTATCTATTTATGTTTGGACACGCAGCTCAATGCTTTGGAATCGCGAAAGTGAAAGTCTTTTGTAAAGGAGTAAGACGATTTCCTCGGAGGAAGTGAGGATAGCCTCTGAAAGAAGGAACACTCCATTGAGGGCATATTGTTTTCATGTTAGCCCGATGGGATCTGCCACTGGGGCTTTGTGCAAGTCTTCAAGCTGACCGCCGGCCCGAAGACCACCCTGCTCGGAGGATTAATATCATCTGCCCTGCGTGGAGTACTCTCCTACCTGGAGTGGCCAGGACTGGGGAGTCAATCCCAGCCGCCGTGGGAACCCATGCAGACTCCTTACTCATTTGTGCCGCGCTGTTGGCCCCCACTGACAGACTGTTCCTACTCGCTAGAACAGCGTGGCCAATGGCCGCTCTCACTAATGTTTCTATAGGCTTTTCACTAAGGCTTCTAAAGAGTACGATGAAAATTTTGTTTTGTTCCTCAGCTAACAAAGTATAGTTATTATTGACAAAACTACATCGGTTCAGCTCAACCTTTTTCGACATTCATTGTCATCTGGGTGTGAAGTGTATTCTTCTGTTTTCTAAGACCTTTTCTGGTAGAATTGGTTGACGAAACAAAATAAAATTTTATATTCATAAATAAACAATATGTAGCTCAAAAGTTACTGTATCAGGAAAGTACAAAGAAAACAATTACTTTTCAAAATATTCCCTCGGCAGAATTAATTTCAATGTGACAAATTTCTTTCTGATAAAATACTACTGGAATAAATAAAAACAAGTCAGTCGTTGTTAATAAAGGTAAGAGTTATTTGATTATAAACAATTAATGCGAGGGAATAGAATAAAAAAATCTATCTGTCCCTGACAGGACTCGAACCTGGATCTCCTGCTTTCCGGGCCAGTATGCTACCATTTGCACCAGCGGGACGAGTTAGATAACTTATTAAATTCCCAACACACTAGCGAGAGCCTAACCCACGAGAAAGACGAATGCATCGTCTTATGCTCTAAGGAGCTGACATTGTCTATAGCTATTTATTGACTCTCGTTATTTACTTTTTACTTTCATTTATAAATATTAATTTAGTTGTGGTGTATTATCCCACGTAAATTTTAAACAATTAATGCGAGGGAATAGAATAAAAGATCTATCTGTACCAGCCAGGACTCGAACCTGGATCTCCTGCATTCCGCGCCAGTATGCTACCATTTGCACCACCGGGGAATGATTCCCTTGCATTAATTGTTTAAAATTGACGTGGGATAATACTTATAAAATAATATTTATAAAGTTATTTTTTAATGATAAGTTAGGTAAGAAAATGTTTGTTATATATTTCCGGTAAAGTGGATTGCTTCAGAAATCGTCAACTTTGCATTGATTTAATTATTGATTAGTTAGTACAGCCCTGGCTTATCTCACCCTGCTTTGATTGGTGAAACTATTTGAAGTTCAGGAATAAAAAAAAACCTAAAATATGTGCTTAACTGCTTATTTGGTTTTAAAGGGCTCACTTTTCTAACTTTAATATGTTTGACATGGAGAAATTAGGTTATTACGAAAGAAAAAAAAATTGAGGGATACCAAAAAATGCTTGCCTAATATCTCAGAGGACTAAGCTCTGAAGTCGCCTGTATTTAACCACCTATCAACAGATATTTCCGACTGGACTAGACGAAAAGCACCTTTGGTTACCCTGGGACCAGTGTTGTAGACACTGTTTCACATACTTCAATCACAGTGCTCCATCTCTTTGGGAACTGAAGATTGAGAACAATAATCGATACTTGTTAAGCTTCTGTAGAATGAAAGCAATAAGGATTTGTCGCCGCCCCAGCTTTTATTGGTAAGTGTCTCGAGTAAACACATAGACTTACTGGATTTCGCTTTTTTTACATTTTTTGTATGGAGTCCACCTAAGTGCTTTATCAGAAGTAATTTATCAGAGTACATTATCTCATCTTTAAATGTATTTAGTAAAGTATTTAGCTGGTGAAAATTTCTGCATTTAATAAAAGTTTTCTTTTTCCAAAGAAAAAGGATTGTTATAGGTTTATGCCTGGGGGAATTTGAAGCCAAAAATCATGAGATATTGATGTGAATCATTATGCACATTTTGCATAAATTCTTGTAAATTTACATGTTTCTTCAACTTCAAGTCTGCATATAACAGCAAATTAGGTGCCCGCAACCATTCTAATCACAGATTTAATAATTATGTTCAAAAGCAGGGTATTGAGAATTCTACATTTCCTTGTTTAAAATCATTAGATAAGATATCGCCAAGCCTTGGTCTAATTTCTTCGTCAAGAAAGTTTTAAATATATATTAAAATATAACCTTCTAGCCCAAAATCGGCCAAAAATGAGTATTTGCCAGGGTATGTCACATACATTCTTAATGTCTAAAAGTACTATTAGCATTTTTTTTCTTTGGTAAATAATGTAACATTAATATAATATTAATAATTAATATTGTAGACTTTAGATCAATTATATTGTGCGTCGTGTTACCCTTTTTTCTTGAAATTACATTTATAATTTCCACCTTAGTATGCATACCAACATGAATAACTTTATTTCCGTTGATAAATTGTTTTAATTTTGGATATGTAATACTTAAAAACAAGATGATTTATTTACCTTAGGTATTAATACTAAAAAACTTAATTGATTTAAAGTAATAAAATAAAATAAACAAATAAGAAATGTTTGTGGTCTTAAATATATTTTAAATCACATATGTTGGTAGGATCATGCTATTTTTGAAAAACTTTAACAGATCTTATTTGCTCTACTTAGTAGAAGCTAGAAATCATTACTCTCTACAACTAATACAATTTATTTTTTTATTTACTCTTATCTGTATTCATTTAAATCTGCTTAGTTTACGCAGGTGACGTCTTTCATAAAAAAACAAGCATAAAATTTAAGAATTTACTGGTTAATGAAATATTCAAAAATTTAAATTAATAGGTGACTGAGCTCCGAAAATTGAATCACTCATTCTGAAAGCGCTCAAAAGTTATATTAAAATACATGCGAAGAATTGGATTTTATTGGACAACCCTAATTGTCATCAACTTCGCTACCAGGGTAAATAAAAGAATGACTACTGCATGCCGAGCTTCAGCTGGAACGACCTGGCACCCTATCCCTCGAATGGGTGACTGAGCTCCGAGGTTGGAATCACTGATTCTGAAAGTTCAAACCAATTAAATATCAATACATTTTTATTTAGGCCCTCGTTAAATTCTTTCATATTGTTAATGTCGAAATGGAGATGTAATCCCAAAATGAAGAACGTTGAAATATATAATTTAAGGTAATTCTGTTGCGAGCTCATATCTGAAGGACTTTATATACGTATGAATATGGCGTCCTCTGACATAAGCTTCATTTCTTTTTCTACTTTCTTGATTTGTGAGATATCAGAATGCTGATAGGTCTGGAGAGAGAGGTCCCACACAAAAGATGATATCACTTTTCAAGTGTCGTTTCAGGACACGGGTTTCTCATGTTTCCACCGCACAGAAATCCCCGAACCGCGATTCCCCGGAACAAGCAGGCAGACAGACTTTTTTTTTTCTGTTGTAATTAGTAAGTCGTACTGTATACAAAAGGATCCCACATCCTTGGAAGAGCCCATTAGAGGCCTCTGGAAGAGGCGGACCCTAATTAGGGACACAAATGATAGCAAAGAAGAATAACCCTTTTGCCGAAAGTATCTCCCAGCCCCAGTATTTCCTCAATTACAAATGAAGGAGTTACAATTTCACAACCCTTTCTCTGGACTTCTATTTTCCCCTCCCCCCTTTACGTTAATTACAAACAAAAGATTCTTTCATGCTAATCTTTGTCACCGTTTTCAATGACTAATGAGCCATTACTCACAGTTTTCATTTTCTCTTAGTATCTTTTGTATTTCCTTCGCACTACCATTTGTATTCATTAGATTTTAATCCCCCGTGAAGGATTTTTCCTTCTTTTTTTTTTTTTTTTTCTCTTTTTTTTTTTGCAATTTATTTAAAAAATATATAATTTGCCTTTGTCATGAATTGAATCGTAGAATCTCATTTCCATTTAATAAATGAGAAAGAGTACACATATTATAAATATAAAAAAAAGTGAGGGATTTGAAGTGACAACGGAATAAAAATCCTTTCTTCATTTTATTTATTATTCAAGAACACTCAGCATCACTACTTTTTCATCCTGGAATTGTACAATCAATTTTTTTCTCTTCAAAAGTAAAGTTTTAGCCAAGCATTATAAATTGAAAATGAACTAATAGATTTTCTTGTTTACTCGTCAGAATAAGTACAATAGTAACGCATATGAAAACCAAATTAGTTAAAAAAAATTAAATAAATTTTCTTCCCGAATCCTCTGTCGTAGGAATTGTAGAGCAACGATGTCGGATTTCGTAGAGAATATGAAAATTCCTTCTTTAAGGGAATCAAACTATTCAAGTTGCTAACATGGCGCGAGTTTTGAAAAAACAAAATTATTTTGTCTCCACCAATCATGCAGAAGCTAAAAATATGGCCCATTCAAAATTCTTTATTATTAGTGTAGTGAATAACTTTTGGCTGTACAAATAGTAAAACTACCTTTATAAATAGAACGTTCTCTGTTTTATTACCTTTCGAATAATTCACAGTATGTCTTCTATCAAATAAGAATTACAAGAGATAAGTGACACTATAGTTACCTATGCAGTTGAAACGAAATTACTTTTCCCAAAGATATATTTTTAATTAAGTCAATAAATTTGTTCATCGATTTTTTTTCGAAATTTATTTAACTTTAAGAATCATGAAATAATGAAAGGTAACAATCACAATTTTTTTTTAGTGCAAGGGAACAGAATAAAACAGATCTATCCGTCCTCGCTAGGAATCGAACCTGGATCTCCTGCATATTTAATAACATTATAAATCCATTTACCCTCCGAAATATTTTCATCCTGCCTTCTGTAGGCGTGTGTGTTGTTTACTTCAACGGGAGCGCTTGCTGCTTCACTTCATAATGAAGCCCCCGTTATAATTAAAAGTGGATATATCTTCTCATTATTNATTAAATTTAAATGACATATTACTTAAATGGGGAAAAATTGCATATATTAAGTTTTGACAAAGTGTTAAGCTCCACTTTTATGTTTATATAAATAAAACAATTTGATAGCTAATGCATTAAAAAAATTATTAAAATACCAAATTTGATATTCTATTTATGAGTTCGTCAATAGCAAAAATGAAGTGGGAGGTATTGGTGGGAGGGGGTAAAGAAACACCAAATTAAAAAATCATCAATATCTTTGTTGTGAAAATATATATTGAGCACAATAGTTTTAAAATATGATTTTTTACATTTTTATAATCTGTAATAGTTTTATGATAAACGCACATTAAGGAATATATTTTAGAATGTAACTTAGTGGGTTGGGGGTCTTACTTTTAATTATTGAAACCAACTTCGTCATAGATGCTTTCTCTTGAAAAACGTAGGATAAACTTATTTCCTAAACTTATAGCTGAAATCGGTTGTAAGGGAGGAGGTTTCTTAAGGATGGCCAAAACTTATAATCTTAATACATTTGTTAAAATTATTATTATGAAAAAAATATTACTAATTTACAGATAAAACAATTATTTATTTTCTATCATTCACCTCTAAAAACATTTTTGTGAAAAACGCTCTACATATTCTACAGCCAGTTTTGAATCGGCTAAGCGGTTCTCTCCCTCCAATAAAGCCGAAAATGACAAGATTTGTTCAGGAAAGTTAGCACCCTTCAGCTTTATTTATTTTTATATTTTATTTTTTTACTGATCGCTGTAAACTTCTGATCTTTGTTAAAAAATGAAATAAATAAGTTAAAAAACTAGCCTACTCCTGTTTGACAAGTAAATTAAAATTACAAATTTTTTATTACCTAAATTGTTATTGTTTTCTTGTCTGTTATTATTATACAATGCGTATGCGTTAACAGTAATTTTTTTCCCAGTCTTCTTTATCAATGACTTGACGAAATGAATACTACAGATGTGCAGATTTTAACAATTTTTTCATAAAAAGTTTGTGCAGAAGTTTTCAGGAAGAAGTCGTCCTTACAACGGGTCAAGCTGGATCCCTGTCCTCGGTGTAAAACGCTCCAGGATTACCTCCCTCCGGGAGAGATCGACCCGGCGGCCAATCACTCTGTTCCTCTCCCTCCCCCCCTAACTCCTTCTCTCTCCCTGCTCCTTTTTACCTCACTCCTTCTCACTCCCTCCTCCCACGTCCCTCCCTCTCGCTTCTCCCGCCCCTTAATTCTCTCTCCCTCTACTCCAGAGATCCAATCTTTCCCTGCTCCCCCCCCACCCCTCAATGGACGTCAACTCCTCAATTTCCCCTACCATCACCCCGAATCACTCCTGTCTAACCACCGCTCCCCCACCGCCACCCATCCTCCTCCTTCAAATCTTGTATTGCTATCTCTCTGGCCTTCTCACTCTACCCGCACTGCCGCAACAAACACACACACACACGCATGCACACTCGCCCCCACTTCCTCTCCCATCAAGCTCCCTCCCTCAAGGGAACAGCTATCTTCTCCCTATTCAACTCTACCTCACCTTCCTCATCCTCCCCCCTTAACCAATGGCTTAATATATTTTATTTAATTTGAAGAGACGAATAAAATCCTTCAAATGTTTCCAATTTCACAGCCTCTTCTCTCCTTCTCCGATCGATCGGTTGTCACAGAAATAACTCTTTTTCTAAAGAAACATTTCACCTTTTAAAGAATAAAAATGTGGAAATTTAAATCGCTAGATATTGGGACTCCTATTTTCACCAAACTATAGTTGTGTATTTATAGGCAAAGTAAATGACAATTTTCCTGTTTTTTTATTTATTTATTGAAATATGTCTTTACTCAGTAGAGGTTTTGCGGAATACACCATTCTTTTTATGGGTCTCTGAAGTCATGAGATTTCAAGGGAGAGGGAACAGTAATTAACGGTTTCGGCAGAATATTCGGCTTGGGCAGAATATTCGATTGTATCTTTTCTGGTTTTATAATCTTGGTGGAATTTTTCAGACATTTTCGCTGATAGGAGACCAAATTAATTATTCATTATTTTTATATCTCTATAGATCTCACAGTAAAACACGCATTAATGATGTATAATTTTTCAAAAGTCTAAGAGCTTTAATTATTTTTTAGATTCGCATCTGATACTTAGAGACCATAATTCATACTTGTAGATAAGGATTTTAATTCAGTACTTTATCCTATACTTTATTCTCAAATAAAAGTGTGTTAAATAAAAGAAGAAAAGTCACAGAAATATCAAGGATTGAGTGGCTATTTCGGTTAGGAGACTTGAAGATATAAACAGAAGATAGATATTGTTTTTAGCGAATTTCGAAGGGAATCAGCTATTTATGTAGATCTCAAGACAGAATTATGAAAAGCATTTCTAATATTTTCTCTAAACTTATCTCCTAGATACTTAACATGCTAATTACTATACTAATCCCTTTAGTTAAGGACGTGATTACAACCCGTTTTAATAAATTCCACTCTGGCCTTTCCATGCATCCCAATCCTTTAGCCCAAACTCTATCTAGTATTACCCATCCTGATAATCCACCACGTCGCCTGAATAGGAAATGGCCCCGTGACCTTATCATTCCCAAGACTTCATAAAAAAGAAATAATATGAAGAGAAAAAAACAACAATGTGTATTGTAAATAGAGATTAAGGAGTTCTGCCATTGGGCAGCTTCTCCATCAAGTGAAGTACACGCTAAGTTCTTTCTAATTTTTCTGTATTTTTTAAATTTATCTATTTCTTTTTAATATATTTTTATATAATTTATTCCGTGAT
>KZ807065.1:430076-443787 GCA_000696205.2 Oncopeltus fasciatus
TATATATATATAATTCATCTGTACAAGGTCTAGCATCTGCAAATTTTAAAACAAAGAAACCAATTACAGTATTTAAATTTCTTTTTTCATAACATCGGATAAAAAAAATTGCTAGCTAAAAAATCAGTTGTAAGAAGAGGGGAAGAGTGTTAAAAGGGAGACCAAATTGAAACTACAATGGAAGAGTACTTACTGAACAGTCTATTGCAAAACTAACTGGCTTTTAAATATTTATTTCTTATTTATGTCCTTTATGAAGTGTGGAAAATCTGCTTAGATTATGTAGATCCTGCAAATATTATGAATGACTCCTTAAATTTATTTTAATTTTAGTACTTTTTAAGATTTTTTTTATTATTTTTTTTATTTTTTCAGTCAATATACCTTCTAATAGAGTGAATGATGGAATTTGTGATTGTTGTGATGGTTCAGATGAATGGAGCAATATTGAACCTCTTATAAAACAAAATAGTGAGTATTTTTTTTTTTTTTTTCCATCTTTCTTGAAATGACACAGAGATTTGATATTTTCATTTACATAGCAATATCTCACGTTATTTATTGATTTTTATCTATACTGGTTGGAAAGTTGATGAATTCAGTATTTAAAGTAAGGTACACAACTCTCACACACACGCACACAAGCACGCACTTATTTATATTTAATATATAATTTTTAAATTGTTGGAATTTTGTATATGTATGAATATATTGTCAAGTTATGGTAGATTTCCTCTTATTCTTCTGGTTTCATTAAAAATTCTACCTTTCCAACTCAAAACTGAAGCAACTTTGTAATCATTGAGACCACACAGTTGCCAGACAAGGTTTATTTGATTGTATTTACCCAATATGTTCGCATTATGTCCCAGCACAGTAGTTAACATTTCCCCTTGAAGTGCTTTGGTTCTGGAGCTCCTTGATCGTTCCTTTTGGTGTTCTGGTTCTTATTTTCATTAGGCCATGGTTAGTTCTTTAATATAGCTTTCAGAAAATATTTCAGTGGTTCATTATCTTTTTAAGTGACTCATAAGTTTGTGGATCTCTAACTTTAGCTTCCACCCTCATTTTTCACTTCCATACTCTTTTGTCACCCATTCTTGCCGTTGTTTTCAAATATTTGCCAAATATTTTCTTTGGCATTCACAAGCAGTTAACCTCTCTTCCTTACTCCCAATTGAAAGTTGTGTAATTTTGTAATTATGAAAGATAACAATCTCGCTGTTTTTGTGGCCTTTGGGTCACCTCACCAGTGTGTATGGTTTCTGTTAGAGGCAGATTCTGCACATATAAATACCCTGTATTCAAGTCCCATCCTCCTCTTCTGTAGTATAAAATATAATTTAGGCAACAACGTAAATAGTTTTTTTTTTTTTGTTGTAAAGCTAATAAAACCCCCTTTACCGTTTGTTGTTATAACTTAATTTCAGAAGAGAAAACAAAATGTTTTAATTTATTCCTATTTTTTAGTGAGTGTTGTAGCGGCACTTCATTTATTTACTTTTACTGAAGGTAAACTCGGGTCTCGACCTGCTCATTTTTTACCAGTACATCTTATCAACTGTCCACGGCTTCAGATCAACCGGATTCAATCAGACCCTATTGCACAGTCGGACATTTCAGATGCAGCCAATTTACAGGAATGGTGCACTATTGGTGAGATCACTTCAGACGTCTTTACCCATTCATTGTCTGCAACTCATAGTAAGAAATCTCAGAAGTGACCACCTTGAACAATGGTTTTGCCTGTTTTCTTTGTTTCTTTTGTTTTATAATGAAACACTACATGGAAATACGACATTTGGGAACGAATGCCATAGCAATTTATTGATCATCACAATTAATTTGTATTCGATTTTTTTTTGTCATTGTTAGTCCTCAAGTAAGAATTCATTTTATTTAGAGGTAGAATTTGGCTATTTATTATTTAAAACAAACCCAATGTTCACATTTCATTTTACTGTTACTCCAGTTATTTTCTGTTGCGTATCAGAATAACTAATTGAAAACCTCTTACACTAATAAAATTAGTGAATTGTCTTTCTTTTAACTGTACCAAAATTAATGTACAATGTTACATATTTGTTTAATAATGGTATGTATGCAAAAAAATTTTAATTATATAAACAGTCCAATAAATTTATGTATCAATAATTACCTATTGTGTGCTGAATTTCCCCCCTTTTTATTATTTCCTTAAGGGGCACGCCAAAAATTCTTACTTGGGTAGTAACTGAACTTTATTACAAATTCCCCTCTGCCTGAACAATAATAAATCACTACCATGCTTTGGCTTAGGAAAAATATATTGATTTTTCCTCCTAATTCTCTTCTAATCAAGAGTTTAAAAAATAAGGTTTTGGAGACTTTTTGATGCCTATAACTTTGATATAGATTGAAGATAGGGCTATGGAGAAACATGCTGTGGCTCGAGTAGAATCCCATGTTGTGCATGTCTCTGCAGAGTCATAGTTGTTACTTAGTTAGAGGTATAATACCTCAATTTATCATGCTAGTTTGTATCTTCTATCAGTTTTGGCACTTGAGTTCCAATAGAATCCATAGTCTGAGCCAGCCTGGAGTCAATATAAGCTGAAGACTTCTTAACAAATGCTTATGACCATTCCTGAAAACTGATATCAAAGCTTGAATGATGCCATGTATTACCTGTCAAAAACATAAGAATATGCAAATATATATATATATAATCAGATTTTTACCTGGTCCAGATTCATATGTTTACATTGTTTGATGAGATATACAATGATTGTCCACTTCACTTGCTTACCTATACCAGGTATGCAAGTTTAAAATGTCGTTTTAATTCCAATAGAATGCGCTCTTAGCCTATTGAAGGATTTGCTTATCTCTAAACGCTATTTTGTTTGTTAGTCATTTGTTTACAAAAGTCAGTTGTTTTTAAGTCGTTTACGTGGACGTATCATACCTTTCTTTGGTGTTAAAAATGTCTAATTTTAAGCCAAATAAAGAGCATTTGCGGCATGTCATGATTTTCTTATTTAATCAAAAGAAAAAGGGATCTGAATGTCATCGAATTTTTGTTGAGACTTATGGCGATCTTGCTCCAACCGTCAAGACATGGTTGGTTTCAACGTTTCAAACGTGGTGATTTTGATGTTACTGATCAAAAATGAGAAAATCGACCAAAAAAGTTTGAGGACTTCGAATTGCAATCTTTATTAGACGAAGACAATACCCAAACCCAACAAATGATGGCAGAACAGTTGAATGTCACTAGGCAAGCCATTTCCGATCGCCTGAGAGCTATGGGAAAGATTCAAAAGGTTGGAAAATGGGTTCCACATGAATTGGACGAACAACAGATGGAAAAACGAAAAACTGTGTGCGAAGTCATGAGTCACGCATTGATCGAAAAACGCCCAGAATGGGCTCACAGGCACGCCAAAGTCATTCTTCAGCATGATAACGCTCCTGCACATTCAGCCAGATTGACTAAGGAAACGATTTCTTCGCTTGGTTGGGAACTCCTACCCCACCCTCCGTATTCACCTGACCTGGCGCCTTCTGATTATCACCTCTTCTCATCGATGGGACACTCATTGGCGGAGCAACACTTCAACAATTTCGAAAACCTACGAAAATGGCTCGATGAATGGATTTCAAATAAAGATGAAGCATTCTTTTGGAATGGTATCCATATATTGCCCGAGAGATGGACTAAATGTGTAGAAAGCGAGGGCCAGTACTTTGAATAAAATATATTATACTTTTTTTTTAAATTACTGTGTATATATTTTAAGAAATAAACGACATTTTAAACTTGCATACCTGGTAGATACTCTCTCTTTCGGAGATTTCAGTTAAAACCATAGCTATTGTGATCTTGATTACCTAATTTGAGGTTCAAAACACTGAGAAGAGTGAGGACTACTACTATTGCTGTCAAGGTCAACAATTTCAGTCACTCTACTTCTGCAATCTCCTGAATCTCATTGGGACTAAATGAATGCCCTTTCTAGCTTAATCTACAAGGTAAATTGAGTATTGGATATATGACGTTGTTAACGGGAGCTCTAGTAGGAGCCTAGCAACCACTGGTTCGAAAATATAGTGATATGGGTTATTGTTATTAATAATAATAATTAATATTATTAATATTGATCTGTAAATAATATCGTATCCATGGCAATGTTTAAACATGCGTTTAAACATAACCTTTTTAAAATGTGGTTGTATTATTTAAATTAGGAAGCTTGGCAAGCCTGGCAGGCAACTTGTGCTGTCATGGAAATGTTTCCAATAGCTTTTAAAAAAATGCTGTGCATTTGAATATTATGTCAACATTCTTACCATATTTTAGGATTTTTTTCCAACAATTTGTTCAACAGCAGTAATATCATTCGGTTGCTGTCTTTAAAAAAAAAGTATATTTATTTTATGTATTAATATAAGAAGCTTGGATTAAGATCTGTATAGACAATGTGTGTATTTATGTTATTAATGAATAATATTGGTATCCTCTGGCCTATATTCTCTTTAAAGCAAACACTATTATTGAAAGATTCTTTTATTGAGTTATTGCTTATTCCATTCAAGATTTGATTGGAAACTTAGAATTATCAAAAGTCACAAATTGATGGTATTTCAATAATTCCATTTCCTCTGTTATCTTATTATTCTCTAAGAATGTTCTTAGAGAATGATAATAATATATAATAGAGAATTATAATGTATTCTGTAAACATTTTTTAAGAAGCAGTGGCTAAGAAAATACACAACTAAATATTTCTTATTAATGCCAATTATTTTATTATTTCAGTTGAGATCCAGATGAAGACTCAAGTATTTCACCCTCCATGCCCTAACATTTGTGCTAATTCACTTATTTCACCTTAACTATTCTATAAGAAATGAGAAAATCCATTCATACTATCCTATTTATCTTTTAAACAATGCATCTGAATAAAAATAGTTTCATTTATTGTTTTTTGGTAAAATGAAGTGTAATTTCAATACATAATACAATAATATAAATAATATAATAANATATAAATAATATAATAAATTTGTATTACATTTTATAAATCTATTGATAGATCCATTTTTCTATAATTTGAATAATTTATATTGGTTAAGTTGGATTATGGGTTTCTTTTTTAGGATAAAATTATAGACTGAGTGTTGAACACAATTTTTTATTTACTACTCATGTTTCGGCCCTAATGGGGCCTCAGGACCACTTCTTTATTTCAATATTACCTTCATCTCCATTTGTAAGAGCTCTTATTCTTAAATGCATGCACTCTGTAAAGGTAGGAAAAATTTTAATGAGCTCCGAGGATAGCCCATTAGAACCAAAAATGTTGGAGTGAAAAAATAAATGATGTGGCTTAGACACATTCTATTCTATTGTAAATAATTCCTTTCTACTCCTATTCTGTATACAGTTTTTTCTTTCTTAATAATTATAATAATGGAGAAATTAATAATTTTTATTTGCATTAATGAAAACCACTACCTATCCTAATCCAATCCATTACTTCCAAGTTAAAGATTCTGATCTTGGTTTGAACAAAGGAAAGGCTTTGGCCCTTAAATACAGTCAGAATCAGTGGATTCAAATCTAAGGGCCCATTCTAAAGAATTCAAACTTGATTTAAAGTTTCTAGAAATGTATTATTGTTTTATACGAAAGTTTCTTAGTTATATAGATCATTAGTTTCTTAGCACATAAAATTAAAGGGATGGTCTTAATTTGAAAATCATCTATTCAAAGAGTAAATGATGGATATATGTCATAGTTGATTGATGTGGCTCAAATGAAGTCAAGTACATACCAACCATTATATGAAATTTCAATTCAACTTATATATTCTATGCTCTTAAAATGAAAAACATCAAATTTGGGATAGGAGAGTTCATGTAATTTTTGAAGAATATAAAGTTTTAAAAAACCTGTTAAAAATATGTTTAAGATTATTAAATAGACTTATTTTATTTAACCCCACAACTGTTATAGATTTTTTTTTTAACACTTAGCTGACAGCTTGTGTTAGAAACTGATCTAAGATTAAATTGTTAGCATAAGGGTAAAAGAGAATGTCTTTTATAAATTATTAAGTTTTGTTAATTGTTAATAACAATTTTTCTCTTCCCAAGTTTTCTAAAGCCAAATATTTCATTAAATCTATGTTAGATGTTTTCATCATACTAAATTTACCTTGGTTATAATTTTCTTTGGTTATTAATCGTCAATATTAATGTGTTTTATGCATTATTTCAGTAAATTTCATTTTTTTGTTTTATAAAAAAATTCCCTTCAATTATTTTTTACTGAATGTAATTTTGTATATGTGATGTACAATTAGCAGATAGAAGATATTTTTTTTGTATTTTTGTTCAGATTAAAATATTTTTTTAACTTATTTTAATAATTTCATGTTAACTGTTGAAATTTTATTTTTTATACAATTTTAAATTCTGTTTAATAAAAATAATTTATGGTTTGTTGTGTTTGAATAGCTTACCAGTACAATATGCAATCGGCTTTTTTAATGAAAATGTCATGTTTACCATACCTAATATTATTTATTTATTGTTTTATGATTTTTCTGATGTGACAATCATTAAAAAGCAAGTTCAATTATGACATCCTCATTCCAGATTAGTTATTACATAGATTAATCAAATTAGTCCTTGCAACTTCCATTAAGGATGAGTTCCATATAATTGGAGCCTCAAAGTGGTTTTTGTATATAAAATAATTAATTTTGGCCTTTCTATGATCTAGACAAGTATTAAAATGAAAGCTTGATGAATATTGGCAGGAGTTCAAAATGTGCTGTATGACATTGAAAATATTATATTTCAGGGCTGCATAATGTTTATTAAAAATTTTTTTTTGAGATATACTGTCTCAGTCCAATTGTTATATAATACTTATGTATAACTTTTATGTATGTTGTGTTACATAATTGTTATGTTATAAATATCATCTGAGATTTCTTTAAAGAACATCGTTATTTATTTTTAGAATGAAATTTATATTCATTATCTAAATTTTGCCTTATTTTTTTTATTATTAATCTATAAGATACAACTCTTTTCAAAGTCATAATTATTTCATATTTTAATTCTTAATCATGATGAATTTTGAAAAAGCTACACTAAACTCTTGATGAGGTTTCTAAATTAAAGGATAAATTTACAAGTAAGGCAAGAAACACATTAGGGTTAATTCACATTCAGTCTTCATTTGAGACTATTCAAATGTTATTGATATGATGATCATTCATATTCAATTTTTTTTTTTTTTTTTTAACATTTTGATACATAAATTTGTTCCATCTATTATTATTATACTTTAAAAATTTAGATAAATATTATTATAGTTCTTTTAAAACTTAATTTATAGTTCTTTTTAAGTCAATTTGTTGTCATTTGTTTTTTTATCATTTGCCTTTTCCATGGAGGAAGTGCTTGGAATTTTCTTTCTTCTTCTTCCCTTCTTTTTGCTTCTTCTTGTCTTACCAGTTCTTCTTCCATCATTCGTTTTTGTTCCTCAGCTTCTTTTTCATGTGCTTTTTTTAGTGCAAGTTCCCTCTTCCAAGGAGGCAGCTCCATCAGCTTTTTTTCTTCTATCTCTTTTCGTTTTATTTCTTCTTCTAATCTTTTAGCTCCTGCTTCCTTTGCTAATGACCTTTCATATTCTTTTTTAGCTTCTTCTGCAGCTTTTCGTGCTAATTTTTCTCTTTTCCACTGGGGTATGGGGCTCCCATTCCCATCAATGTCTGGAACCTTTAACAAAAAAAAAAAGTGTGTGTGTTTATGTATATATACTCACACACTCATAACTTCCATGAAATTAATTGAATTGCTATCTCAAAAAATTGTATTCACAATGCTATTTTATTATTATTATTATTATTTAAAATTATATTTATTACCTGGCCAATAAACCTCTGTACACTAAATTTATTTTCCATTTGAATACAGTTGATAACTAGTTCTTTTGCATTATTGGTGGTTTTTTTTTTGTTTGTTTTTTAGTAAAGATAGTTTTCAATTGTCTTTTAATTTCCTGGAAAAAAAAATACAATTACTACTTGCATTTAAAAAACAATGAAAACTAATTTTGATTGGGAAAAAATTGGCCTGAGCGTTTTAATGGGTTCTAGTTATGGGTATTGTGTGTACAAACTATCTCAGAGTATTTTTATGTGGATACGTTTGTAAAGAGAACACTTTACACACTGATCTTTTTTGGACATTTAGCCACAAATCAATTGTAGAAGCAATAAAATAAGTCGCCTGCTGTCTATAAACAAAAATACAAAAAATCTTCTCATGGTAGCTTGAGGGATATCTGATAAAAATGTTCATTATAAAAAGAAATACAAATTTTTTCACTTGTTTAGTAGTAAACAAAATGCCCCTATATGATTAGATAAAAAACATGGTCAGTGATTTTGTTTTTGTGAAGTTTTGTTGAAATCACTGCTTTGGATACATTTGTACATTAGAAATTTCATCATTCCATCATTTATTTTTTTAGTTTTCATTTCTATTTCAGCAAGCGACCTGCATTAGTTTTTTGTTTGTTTCTTTTTGGGCCTAGCAATTTTATAAAAATTGATGATTTTACTGCAGGAACTTGATGAAGCAAAGCAAGTAGAAGGAGCTACTATTGATATAGTAAAGTTAGATGAAAGTGAGGGTAATTTGAGCGAGTAAAGGGTTCATTGCAGTGACCAATATAATGGATGAGAAAAATTATTTTGAATTGAACAACTCCTTTTTCATCGAAAAAGATAAAGTTTTGAAATGGGGAAAAATACCTTTTACAGTTGGGTGCAAAATAAAACAATAAATATAATAAAAGTATCACCTAATCTCACCGATTGTTCAAAAAAATTTTAACAATGGATATGACCAACGTGTTAGCCTCTTATTCAAATAAATATACTGGAAGCATTAAGGAAACGAACTAGCTTACAAGAAACTGTGGGACCTCTTCATAAATAGGGAATATAATAAGTGCTTGTTAGGCATCTTATTTTTAATTGCCATGAAAAAGGAATAAATGTAAAAGAACTTTGGGACTCAGGCGGAACAGACACGGAAATACTCAGGGCTATTTGAAAGATTTTTATACTTCATGGGCTGTCTCAGATAGCTCATCTAGAATCGAAAGAAGAAAAGTTGATAAATTAGTCGCTTAAAGGGATTCCCTCTATTCATTTGCAAATAATTTGAAACAATCATACACTCCAATAGAGTAAATGATGATGAAATGCTTTTTAGATCTATAGGGGGTGTTCCTAGATTCAGTTCATACAAAATTGTCCTAGTATGGGAAATAATTATGGTACTTGGTGATTATACAACATCTTATACTAGTAACATTGAGGTTTATGTTTTAAAACAGTTTGATAGTTCATTCCAATAATCAAACAGAGTGACAGGTAAAGTAACTGGTAAGAGAGGTAGAAGGATCAAACAGAAGTTTAACAACTGACAACTGGTACATGAGCCTACCAATTTTCTGAAGAACTAAAGAACTATATGCATTGCAGCTAATGAACAAGCAGATGAAGAAAATAACATAAGTACCAACCTAGCCATCCAATATTTTTGAGCTTCTAAAAAGAAAATCCCCATTATTTGAAGACTCAGAAGATGCTGGTTGGTCATTCAGAAAAAAAGAAGGAAGGTTGCTTTCAACTTTTCAAGCTCGCCTTGTGATTGATCCAGTTTTATCCTATATCTTGTCAAGAAGAGTCTAAGGTAGTGTTTGTTATATATACTCAATTTATCTAATTATTGTTTTTATTTTAAATATTAATTCAATTATTGTATTTCAAGAAAAGTATTTAAAGCTCTTAATTGTTTTTATAATTATTTTTTATTTTATTTATTTAATCCCTTTAAAACTATTCAAAGAACCAAAAAATGTAATAAATAACATAGATGTGTATTTAAAGAATGTAATCTAGAAGGACAGAATTATTATTAATTAGTGCAAGTGCAATGCTCAGAACAGTATAAATACTGAATTTAAAATTTTATTTTTTTATAAATCTCTTAATTGTAAAAAAATATTGTTAGACATTTTTTTAAATTTTAGGAAAATTGTTTACTAATTTATAAATATAAAATAAGTGTAAAAAAATTTGTGTTATAATTTAATAATTATTTATTATTAAAGACAAATTTCAGAGGGGTTAGAATATGTATTTATTCAAATGGTTATGCATTCTATTTTAGTGCCTCATAAACTTGAGTTTTCTGTTCGTCCTATTTTATCTTTTTGACATATTGCAAAAAGTGTTAAAGGGAAATTAATGCAAATTTAACTGACAATAAGGATTTGTGTCATAAAAATTATAATTGACCTTCTCTGTGGTTAACTTTATGATATTCATTTTTTAAAATACAAATTATAGTATGAATAATTTTTCTTATATTATAAAAATGGCTCAGTCTCTATTTGTAAGGTGACTCTGGAGGTATAATGAAAATATAGATTGTGAAAAACCTTTTTAATAATTTCACTTCGCTTATTAGAGTAATATTTAAATCTATTTAGTTTAACTCTTAGTTTATTTCCCTTAGAATGGTTGCATTTTTTTGGTGAAAAGATGGCTTAATAGTAATAATACAATATTTGTTCTGAATTTTAAGAATTAAAATTAAAATTATGTAGTTTTGGGGAAATGTCACATAGAAGGATAGAGTCAATAATTCGATTGTAAGTTATTTAAAACATAAATATTCAAATATTGAGTAGAGATTTTCTCTTGTCGATTATTAGCTAAAATATTTTGAATTATTTACTGCAATTTTAAAGAGATGTATGAAAGCAATTATTAACTAGTTTATCAAAATATATAAATAAATTACTTACTTTTAAACCTTGTCAAGGGCCTCAAGTAAAAATTTAATTGACTTATATTATAGTGTGTATTGGTGGGAAAATTGATCACTGAAGCTTACTATCACCACTAAGCAAAGTGNTATTGATAAACATTATATATTTTTTTAAATAAAGGTGTTATCTATCTAAAGTATTGATTTAACTTTATTTTTGGGAAGATTCAAAATTATCTTCTGAAGGAAACCATAATCATGAATTATTTGGTTTCTTTTTTTTGGTGATTACTTAACTATATGCATAATACATTTTGTTTTAAGTGCGAGAAATATTCTGTAATAATGTAAAGATTCCCTTTAAAAAAAATTCACCGTATTTCCCTTACTTAGGTGTTTATGTGAATTCGGTGATTGTCTGTTAAATACTATTTACTTATTAGGTCTAAATACTGTTCCATTTTCTTTAGATAAATTTTTTAAAAAATTGATGGTATTGACTGCATAATAGGCTTTTAATTATGACTGTTGTGCAAGTATTCGTGTTTAATAAGTTTAAAACAATTCCAAAGAAATTGTAAATCAATATTTATTGTTAAAATGAAAGCAATTATTAACTAGTTTATCAAAATATATAAATAAATTACTTACTTTTAAACCTTGTCAAGGGCCTCAAGTAAAAATTTAATTGACTTATATTATAGTGTGTATTGGTGGGAAAATTGATCACTGAAGCTTACTATCACCACTAAGCAAAGTGATAAGTCAATTTTATAAACCCAAATTTGGTCAAGAGCTTTCTGTTATGATATAAAATTAAAGTTAAAGGAGGGTTCTCACAATTCACTGTAACTGATAAAAGTGTCCTATGTAAAGAGAAGCTGGAAAGATGTCAATCTAAGAGTGGAGGTGGGGGAGGCAGTTTTACTATTTTAGTTTTTGGGAAGGTTAATTATGTTATATAAATAATGACTGGTATATTCCTCTTATTATAAGAAACCTTGGGGCTCTTTTATATAAAATTAATTATAACATATAGAGATCTAAGAATCATCTGGGAGGTCTGTGGGTTCTTTATTAATCGTGTATTTTTACTTACTAAATAATAATTTTAATACCGAGTTTCAATTGCTTGTAACTTTAATCTTTTTAATGAATGTTTTCTCTTCCATTTATATATAATTTTGCATCTCAGCTTATTTAAATTTGAAATGTTAAAATTAATTTCATTTAGTCATTTTTTATTTATTAAAATTAAATTAAGTATTGTAATTTATTTCATTTATAAAATTCTAGAGTAGTCTCTAGTATACAGGCATATATTTTCTTATTCAGAAACCCAATAAACTACATGTACTTAAAGTCTAGTATTAATGAATCATATAGTAAAAATAAATACAATAATTTTTTTTTTTTTTTGGTTTTGAAAATGAATATAAAACAGAAAAATTAAGGTTTTTCTGTTCTATGTAAAAAATGGATGAAGCTAAGGCATTGAGATTTGTATCCCATTTAGGGCCAGTTGTCATTCAGAAGACTATTCGAAAATCATTCAAGTTTGCTCTTAGTAGTGTTTGTTATGGCCCATTTTTCACACTTGTGTGCCATGCTTGCTTTATAATTACATAGTGTACCCTCAAGTTGAGCATCTTGATGATCATTCTATGCAGGCTAGCTGAGAGGAAGGTTTATTATAGAAGTGAGCCTTTAAATAGCCTTCTATCATAGATAGAGTTAATCTAGGATAGCAGTTACTGCAAACCCTAGAAATTTGAAGGTAGGAGATTCTACTTTACTATTCTACTAATGTGTTCTTCTATGGGTAGTTTATTAGCTTACTACCATGCATTTAATTTAATCTATGTTAACCTGTTAGCTGATGTATTCTGCTACTACTTTAAAGCAATGGCTAGCTCTTTTATATCTTTCTTACTGCCTAACCTGTTGTAACCTCTGCTATGAATTCTTGTGATCTCCTAACGAGCACCCCTCCATTTGTTTTGGGTCATGCTCTTATTATATTTTCCAAAGCAAGTTTGGGCATAATAATGCTATTATTACCCATGCGGGTTAGAGGCAGTATCCTTGTTTCAAACCTGAATTAATGTAGAACTTCAGCATGTCCCATTGTGTTAGGGCACTATTAGTTACTTGGTTCCATTTGTACAGTCCTATGTCAGTCTCACCATTTTCACTGAGGAAATCTTATTCGGTTATGAAAATGAAAATTAGTCTTATTTAAATTAATTATTTAACACAATCAAAATTATTAAACAGATTTGATAAGCAACTTCAGAATTAGAACAATAGTTTGTAAGATGTATTATGTACATAATTATTCATTGTATATTGGCTATATACTAAAATAATATTTTACTAACTAGGTTTAATAAACTCTCTTGTTTTAATATTAATTTATAGCAGATTAGGAACTACTAATTAACAAAAGCCAAAGTATAATTAATACAAATCAATCAATATAATTAAAATTTGTTCTATATTTAAAACATTATATATCACGTGTATTAATCTGGGCTAATTCTCAGTTGAATTGGTTTGTATCGATGTCCAAAAATTATTTCAAATCATAATAATAATCATTAAATCGTTTTAGCCAAAGGATTACATTTTTTTTCTATGAAATTTATACATTTCTAAATCAATAGTTTATTTAGTCTTCGTATCTTTTGTCAACTTTTCCCCCCTTAAAATATTAAATGAAAAAGGTATATAAGAACTGGTAAGAGGCACTAACCAAAACAAGGGAAATCTGAACTAAATGAATTCATAACCATATATTTTTTATTCCTTAATCTCTTTAAGGATAAGTATGTATGTGTGTGTATAGGTTAGAATATGT
>KZ807065.1:512982-538753 GCA_000696205.2 Oncopeltus fasciatus
AAACTATAATTTTAATACAATTTATATTTTTATGTGATATTTTAGCTTTAGAGTAATTTACTTTTTAATTTTTACTATTTTTGACAAATTTGTCATATACGATTTGAAAACTGTTATTAATTATTGCTATAGTTGAAAGATCAAAAATACCACTTAATTGTCTTATCAGCTCTGATGATTGGTTGCTACTGATCTATAAGAACAATGATAAATTCGAAGGTAGGACTATTTTCACTCAAATTTAATTTTTTTCTAGAGGAAAGATTTTTGACAATGTTTCGACACTTACTTAGCAAGTATATACATATAATACAAAATATATACATATATAAGTATATACTTAAGTTGTAAAAAGCAAGTATCATTGCTTAGAGGAAATGAATAAAGTTTTTTTTCTTAACCAAGCTTTTCCTTAGATAAGATAAGTATTTCAGCTAATATTTAAAAAAATTGCTTGTTCGCACACCGCTATCTTGAATTAGTATACGCTGAAACGTCAATGGGAGCTAGAATTAGGAAATGCTGTAGGTTAATTCACTACCAATGAATATAGAACTATCATACCTTCTATTATCTAGAAGTCTTCATTGGTTTCTGCAAACCATCTCCCGTTGGCGAGCGCTTTCGGACATTGTCCATCTTCTTGGCCGAATACATGTGTTCACTGTCACTGTCTGTATTCACAGTCACAAAGTCCGAAAGCGCTCGCCAACTGAGGATGGTTTGCAGAAACCAATGAAGACGGACAATAGAAGGTATGACAGTTGCTGTAGGTTACCTTTCTGCTTTTTGGGCAGAGTGTGGTAGCTCTCGAAGTAGTAGAGCCTCATCTCCGGCGATGTTGGCGGTGTTCGCATGAGCACTTGACTGGCCTGCTCCGGCCTCCCACTTGCGCCTTTTCCGCCCAGCCGACTCCCGTCATACCCAGCTGAGCGGCCGCCGCCCCCACACACCATTAGAGACGACCGCGTGTCCCGAGAGAAAACATCCGAAGGGAAAAACGGCTTTTATCTATGTCGGGAGGCTACATTAATGCTGCTCATTATGGGAAAAAAAAAAAAAAAAAAAATACCGGCTTTAGTGGCTAGGCAATTGAAGCGAGAATCGAGAACTTTCTCGAATCATCTGGTCTTGGATTCAAACTAAACAGTATGTACGTTAAATAAGAAGAGTTTGTTTAGTTTAATTGTACAGGGGGATTTAATTCCTTTTCAACTACTCCAACTCTTTCAATAGATAAGTAAAGTCCATCCTTTAAAAAAAAGCATAAACCCACCATATGTGTGTAATCATAAGTATTTGGGCACTCTCAGCTATCTTCATCTACCTACTCTGCTAATCAGTGACTTTAGCGTACCCTACTGAGGAATTCTTGCACAAACAATTCCGAAAAAAGACCAGTTGTGCCTAGTATCCTTCAGCCCGGGGCCTAAAGCTGGCACTAAAAACTTAGTTGTTTGGTTTCACTGAACACTAAACCATCGGCATGTTGCAAAATATGTTTGAATAACTATTTTTTCACTACTACATTAGCATACGGTACTGAAAGTCCATCAAGCAGTAATTGTGTCAAATAAGCGTTTTGTCTAGTACAACAATTCCCACTGATTAATGTGTGTGAACACTTAATTTGATCTGCTAAGCTGTACAATTCAAGAGGCGCAAGGGGAATCTTTTCAATGAGTAGTTGTCCTTCGTAAAGGGCAAGGACGAACGTTCCTTTACACTAATTTTATTTCTTGGGGATTTGATGCTGCTTCTTACTTGGTTACCAGATCGGCCACATCCAGTGAGCAGTGTGCGCATACATATGCATATTGCACGAGTATCCTCCTAAACCCTTCATACGCTATCAATCCACCTTTTTTTTTTTTTTGCCAAAAGATGAAAGGAGAAAAATTACTGTAAGTGAAGTTTCATAATTTCTACATCTTAACTAAAACATGCATTCTTCAGAATACTAAAATTCAAAATAAAACGCGTGCTTCAGTTTTATGAAGTTAACTATTGGTGAATGAATTTAAAGATAAAGATAGAGGAAGATAAATTGAGAAATAAAAAGCATGACCAGCGCCATGGATGTTTAGAAACTGGTGGCTACCAAAAAGTAACCCCTCTCTCCATGTTCCTCAATTTTTGAAATTTTGTGGGGTTAAAAAATATATCATCACTCCTGATAATTTGATTTCAATCTCAATAGCTACTTTATTTGAAAATATTGCAAAAATGTATTTTAAGTTTTATTAGGAATCAATCTCATTTCTCCATTTGTTATGCCTCTTAAGTTATAGTTTGTCAGTTAATTCTGTCTGATTGTCTTTCATTGAAACATCTTTAGGATGAAGCTTAAGTGCATAAGATATCTCCTTTTACTTCAAATTATCATCTGAAGATTCTTCTTCCCGTTCTTAGCAGGATAACAATTCGCTCGAGATTGAACAAAATTAAAAATTTTCTTGAGATTGCTACACATTAATTCCATATTTCATTTAAAATCATTGATTGAAGGTAAAATGTATTTAATCAAAGAAATAAAAAACTTTTTCTTTCAACAAAATCAAGTTAAATGGTCCTCTTTAGGTAATATTTTACTAATTAATGTTTATATTTTCAAAAATTGTCAAAGGGACGTACGAAATTGAAGACTACGTGAACCATTCCTCAAATACGAAGACACATTTGTTGCTGTCAGCGGTTATATAATAAATCGGATAGTCTTATTGACTCAATTATTATCTTAATTTACTCTTATAATCTGAAAAGGACTTGTTGAGACATGCATTAAGAAATGTTCTACACGCCTTAACACAAACATACCTTAAACTCTGAATCTATAAAAATGACAGGAAAGCAGGGATGGGCAGAGACCCCTAAATTGACACTTTCTAGTATTTGCTAAATGCGAGAGGAGTAGTCGAGGCGGAAGGCTGAGATTTATCATGCCTCTAATTGCTAAGTGTTGTGTTATGTGGCGTAATACGACGTCGCATGAGCACTGTTCCCAGTCACCAAAGGTTTTTTCATTTTATTTTTTTTTAACAGATTTCCCCGTCAGCTAGTCCAGTTATTTTTTCACAGATCTTAACCGAACCTACTTAGGTCATATATATATATATAGCAAGTNCAGTGAAATTACTTTCAGAATTTTTGGTTTTCCTTTCGGTAATTTATTATTATGTTATATATATAGTATAAAGTGTGTGTGTGTGTGTGTGTATATGGAGGAAATTTTTTTTAAAATTTGTTAATTTTGTTGTGAAAGGGTTTGATTAGATCTGTTTTTAGATTGAATGAGGCAAATCTTGGTTTAGGATCTTTATTACAATTCCTGAACAGTAGTGACTCAGTAATAATATTACAAACAACGACCCAATAATCCCAATAACATTATTATTTCAAAGTTTAATTCTACATACCAAAGAATTAATACACTTTAAAAATGATTTTTGTGTGTTTTATAGTCTTACTAATTCATTTTTATGTTCAAAATAGCAAAAGTTTAGATATTATTGGTCATTATAAAATAACTAGGTCATGCATGAATATTAAATCATGACAGTACTACTAGTTCTTATATATTTTTACCTCTAAAATAAATGGTAAGAAAGAAATAGTGTTTGATTCTTATGTACATAAAGGGTAGAGGTTCGATCAAAAAGAATTTCATAAATAAGAAATGTTTAAACCATAAGTCCCTAATAGGAAATTAATGGTCTTTTGAACATATATTATCCAGCTACATGATGATTTAGCCTTTTATAGAATGAAATACATTAAAACACATGAATAGTGAGGGGAGGGGGTGGAAATTTAAAACTTCGAACGAGACAAAACTGTCAAGAATCAATTTTAGCATTGTTTTGAATAAAAAAAAATATATATATATATGTGTGTGTGTGTGTGTGTGTGTGTGGGTGGGTAGATGTATGTGGGTAGAAATGTGAACATTGCTCTAGACCAGCCGGAATAATTTAAATTTAATTAAATTTAAGAGTAAATAACGAGAGTCGTATAAATAGCTTGGCAATACCAGCTTCTTCGATCATAAGACGATGTATTCGTCTGCCTCGGAGGTTAGACGGTTAGACTCTCGACACTAGGGCTGGGAATTTAATAACTTATCTGTCTCTCCCGGTGGCGTGAATGGGTAAGTTGCTTGCCCAAATAGCAGGAGATCCAGGTTTGAGCCCTGGCTGGGACTGTTTGATTTTTTATTCTATTATCTTGCATTTATTGCTATATATATATTGTTCGCAGTTTTAAAACAAATTTACCGAAATTGGTATTTAAGCTTCTTCTTGCAAAACGTTTGTTAAGTTCATTAGCGACTAAAAACGGTCTAGAAGGGGTTTGTAGATGGCAAAATTGAAAATACATTATTATTATTAAAACAATATGCAATAAGTATTTTAATATATATTAAATATACATCCCTAGTGCCTAATGTTTATTTGCAGGTACTGATAGATTAGGCTGGGACTTCAACTGATAGATCATATAGGCACCATTGAACAAGTACAGTTTCTCGGCATCCACTCGCTTCCAGTTTATAGTGACATTACTCGTCCGCTTAGCGGCTTCGAGTTCCCTGCGAATCTCACGTGGAAAGAGGGACACTCACCAGGTAACTACTGCAGTATCTAGCTTCAAACAAGGAGTCGATTAGCCAACATCTAATTCACATTTGGCACGGTTAACCAATGAGGTTGGTCTCCCGTACTTCAGACCTAAATCACCAAGATAAGAGAAGTAGTACATTAATGACATCACAAATCTGAGAGAATTAATTTTATTTTCATTTTACGATAATGACACTCATCATTTTTTTTTTTTATTGCTTATGTTTTTGTTTTTTTTATTTATCAAGAAAGATTCTATTTTTAGTCATGTCATTATTGTTTTATTTTCTTTTATATATTGCATTTTTTTTTCTTTAGCCCACCAGCAGTGTAAAATGTAATCTTCTAACATTTATCTTTTATACATTTTTATGAAAGTGTGTTCCAATTAAAATATTTAAGAGTGTAAGTTCTAAGCTTGGGTAGGGCCTTTTCTATTCAACATAAAGGAACTAAATTCGGTTTAAGTGTTTTTAAACATGCGAATCTTTCAATAAATTATTTTTTGGTTGAAATCGAATGAAAGAAAGGGGGATTTGGACGAAGACGAAAATTTATAATATCTTTGGTTACGAATATAATATAAGCCATTATAGAGATTAATATTGATTTTCTAATACTTGTGTTTTGCTATATCTTATCGAAAAATTCTTATGAAGAAATATATTTACACGTGTAACTAAGTAAGAGTCAAGAATTCTCACTCTTCTTTTCCTAACAAATTAGAGCCAGCCTTAGTGATCCATCTTAAATTAAATTTGGGAAGTCTGCTTCATTTAGGAAACTCCTGCGTTTCTTCACTGTGCGTCTCAATTTTTTTTTTTTTTGTAGGTTACAAAAAAGTTTTATCAGCTTTTGTATATCCTTAAGGTACAGATTACAGAAAAATCTGTTCCTTCCTTACAAATGATGAATAATTTCCTGACTGTTTAGCATCAAGTTCGTTCAGTTATTTCACTAATGTTTGAGTTTATAGATTTTTATTCCTCTAGTGTTTCATATCGTACTTAGACCAGTTCTAAACGTATTCTATATGAAGTGCAAAAGAGCAAATTACTTTCGTATTCCGTGTGGTTGTTAAGTGAAAGTATGGTTCACATCTCAAAGCTTAGATTTACCTACTAAGTGACCCACGTGGTCATAGTGCAGTAGATATTGTGTCTTGTGGCGTTTCGATTCGTATTAAATTTATTGTGGCTTACAAGTTATTGTGATTATAACAGGTTGTTGTGGTGATTAAATTAATATTCTCTTCTGTAATTGTCTTGTTTGTAGTAATACCTTAACTTTATTAGTGGTGTCTGGATGTAAAAAAAAAAAAAAATCTTCCATTGAAAATAATATTATTCCTCAGTTTATTCGTAACTTTTGACTCAGTTCCAAAATATGGTGGTGAGAACTTCAGAAGTGAATGTCATCCATGGATCAGTTGTCTATGGCTATTTTCAGAAATTATTATTTTCATTAATATTACGTCAGTAAGCCGATGATTTTCCCCGGTGACTTGGGTCAGTCAGGTATAGCTAGTCATTGCTAATTAGGAATCTTCCATCTGGACCTTATTAGTTCTAGTTGCGTCCATGAATGTGTTGAATGAACTGTAAGTTGATTGTACCAGGGTGGAATATTTGGAAATATTGCGTAGTCCTAAAGGATATGTTATCCGACGTCTTTTTGCAAGACAGACCTAATTTCTCTGGCTCGCACAAAGCAATGGAATCGTTGTTTTGCAGAAACAGAAAGGACAGAAAATGGAAAGATCGTTGTTAATAATATTAGTTGTATGGACAAAAAAAGTAGAAATAAAAATCTTCCGATTACAGAACTTTATGAATATATAATGACCGGGTTTCTTTTTTCATCGGCCATTGGTTGAAAATTTACAAACAACAGAAATCATACTTTTTCAAATTTGGTTTTTTTTTTTTTGGGGGGGGGGGGTTTCCGGCAAGTAGAAGTTTTTAAAAAAAGAGAGAGTTTGCTGGAAGTTTTTTTTCTTTTTGTCAGAGTTTTCTGCAAAATGAGATTTTTTAAACTTGCTGTTTTACATAAGAGGTTTTTTCTTAAGAAGGTTTTTTTTTCTGGTTTTAAATACCTTGGTGAAACATTGTTTTTACAAAAGAGAATAGCATTATCTGCATTTATTTTCTAATTTATTATTGTAGTATCTCTATTATTTCTATTACAAAAGGACCATTAAAGATAAAATTTGTTCAATTAAAAAAAAATATGTAACGTTTGAGGATCTTTTATGAAAAGTAGAAGCACCGAAACCTGCCCCTGTGAAGAAAATTCAGCCTCATATTTTCGAAAAATAACAAAAATAAACTCTTTTGTCTAAGAGTATTGAAATAAGAGAAATAAACTAAAATATTTTTAAAAACCAGGTTTTCAAGGTCTGTACTTTAACTTCGCGACAAGAAATTGAAATTAAAAAGATTAGACATAAACAGATTTATTTTTTTAAGGTTCCATAAAATATGTGAGACTCGGTATATTTAAAATAAAAAATACTGTATGCATCCGAGGTAAATTTTAAATGAAAACAAAAAAAATTATTGCTCGTGAAAAGTAGTTTTCACTCCTGAGTTATTATTAGGCGCGGGGAAATTGCAAAAATTCATAGAGGCAAATCATCTTGATAGGATCATCTGTTTTAGGTCTATAGCCCTTTAAGGATGTACTAAAAATATGGAGGTAATACATTTTTATATAAAGTCTCGTTTTAGGTAATCAGGAAGAGAGTTAAAATTTGTGAGTGAGTCAATAAGTTGTTCAACCCCTCTGCTCATGAAAATGTCGAGTTGTCAAATATTTCTCAGTTAATTCCCTTCGCAGACCTTATGTAACAATAAGCACTACCTCTAATCTCTAATCTTGAAATGAATTTTTATTGTCCCAGGCGGACTATGGGTAGCGCGATCTAGTGGAATATCTATATAAAATGGCGGGTAACGTGAGAGTTGTAGATGGAGATAAAGTGGCTGTGCAGATCAACAACACCTAAGAGGAACAGAAGCACTTCACTGCGGTATCTCATGCGTCACGACATACTTAGGCACCGACCTCTTCGATATTAATTGCTATATCCTCCCACCAACCTCAGACTCCTCGCTGAAAGAAATCTCGAGTGATCCGCTAATCTAGAGTTCTCTCTATATCCTTATCATTAAGCCCAATGATCAGGTCCTTTCACCATAAAACTTAATTGGTATGAAAAGAAGGATTTCCTATATGAAAAAATGGAACATGTATGTGAAACCTGAGAACCGGTATGTGTGTTTGTGTGTGCATATTTTAGTTGCATAAAATACCGGGGGCACGTTCTGGACTCCTGACCCAGAGATCTCAGTTTCAAAGCTCACAGCGTACAGTTGGTTTATTATTTCAATGCTTCTGTTTTAGTGAGTAAGAGCATTCCTGGTGTGCTCCTAGTGAACAACCAGCCTTAATTGGGAACTATTCTTCATTTAATTGGGGAAAAATCAGGCGGCATAAATAGTGTGCTGACCGTGCGTCTTCTCTTGTGTGCCGTGGATCGAGAATAAACACATCCTTATCATGCATTTCCCCTCTGGGCCTTGCGGGGCTGGTTTTTATTTTTTATTTTTTTTTTTTTTTGTATGAAAAACCGTGGATTTATATTAAGATATTTGATTTTTTTTTATATACAGTTTTGTAAAATACCAGTAAACTTCAGAAAATCTGAAGCCAAACCATAAAATATCTCATATTCGAATGAAATGTGCATACCCAGAGGAATTAAAGATGGCCACCAAAAAGCTTTTACTTATATTTTATCTCAGAAGGTGATATACCCTACCACATTTTATTCTAGGTGGAGATCCATAAAAAATATGGCTAGAGTGACAAGATAGTGAGAAAATAAGACCTTCTTTATTCCTAAATTCAATAGTTTAATTTCTCTGAAAATAATTGAACAAATATGTAAATATTTAAATTAATTTTGCTTTAAAAAAGGTTTTAGAGATATTAAATACTTTTTAAAGCATAAATCTCCTCTCTCTTTAGGATGTATACATTACTTATAGTAAACAACAAACAAATTTAGTAGAATACATGTCCCTACTCATACCTTGAGTTAAAATATAAATTACTTTCTAAGTTTTAGGGTATAAAAAGTCTGAAGAAGCTCTGTAAGCTAAGCGAATTCCTCAGTATCACTGTTGATGAATATTTGTACTTAAATTTTTCATCTCCTAATAATGTGAATTATCATATTATTCACTCTTACTGAAGTAAATAATCAAAATAATTAAATAACCAATAATTCTTAATAATTTATAACAATTAAATAGTAGAAATAGCAATAAATCATTAAAATATATTGGTAAAACAGTAAGATTCAGTGAAGAGAAAAAATTAGAAGACAGAAAGGGAGATGATAAAGGGAGAGAAGAATTCTAGTCTGATTAACTGCCTATCCAGGACTCAGTACAGGATTGGTAGCACCTCTGAGATCTGTATTGTTTATTTAGAATAGTTTTAGAAGGGGCATATTGATGTCAGTTTGGTTTCTGCTATGAGCTTTAACCTACTTATTGAATTTAGTCTGTGATGTAGGTTAAGATCTGTCTTTAAAATATGTTAATTAGTATGCTTACTTCAAGTATATCATGAGGCAAGATTGAAAGCAGGATAGTTGATTTTTGTGAAGGAAGCATTGGAATATTGTTGACAGGAAAAGTTTTTTCATGGACAGAAGTTCTTTCTCTAAAAGTCTATAGTTAACTTTCAAACACTTTGATTTATTTGTTTTTATTCTCCATTTACCTCTCAATAATTGGATATTGTTGTAAATTCCTGCAAGTCTTTAAAAACAATTTTGCGAGCACTTTGGGAGGGGAGGGGGAGAAAGATAACCTTTCTAGCAGCAAATTGGGCTAGAAAATAACTTGGGTGTGTAGGAGACAGTACTACACAGAGTGAAAAGTATTGGTCTATACTCACTACCTTATAAAAGACCCCCTTGCCCGTAATAGTAATCTGAGTTATCTAATCCTTACCAAATTCTTATGAAACACTTGGTTAAGTAGAGTTAAGTATGTAAAACTAAATTACATTTAAAGTAAACTGTTGATTAAGTATAATATATATAAGGATTCATTAATAAATACTATATGTTTTTTTTCATTAACTCATTAAACTATTAATCTTAACTCAATAAATAGTAATTTATGGTGCTTGATTAATGCTCTATTGAACAGCATTATGATTTTATTAAAAATTTAGGATAAGAAATATTCAGCGCCAATAACCTCAGGAGTGATGCGGAAAAAAAAAAAAAATTGTTTGCCTTTTTGTAGATTTTCTTTAATTACACCAGTTATGGAAGTTAGTTGGCCTCAGGATTTTCACACTCATATTTATATCATATTCTAACTGGCACATAACCTTACTTACAAACCATTATAAAACAGTTATAAAAAAAAAAAAACTTTTTTTTTGGCCTTTATTGAAATATGTAATTATTTTTCAATTAATCTAGTTACACAAGTAATTTTTCAATAGGCATCAAAATTGCCTGACAAGTTCAAGCACAAACTATTATTTAACTCAATATTTTTAGCTCATACAGAGTACACAATTCCATTGGAAGTTTTTTTATTTTTATGCTTTACAATAACATACTGAATATTAATCTATAAATTTTAAGTGTTTTGGAAAATAGTATATTAAAGACAATTGATGTTGTTAAAAAAGAGGTTCACATGTTTTAATCAACTTTTAGGAACAAAATCAGATTTAATTAAGATCCGTCACTTATTAACAAGTTTAAAATAAAAATCAATAAAGACTATTGTACTCACTGTTGCTGTTCTTTCGGTTAGGTGTCTCCTCTTTAGCTTGCTTCTCCTCATCATTCATAGAAGATGGTATGGGAACAGGAGGTGGCTGAGGTGGTGTGAGGGAAGAAACAGTTGAGCTGGCAGAACTGGGAGTGAGAGAAGGACAGTCCTCCGGCGGTGGAGGAGGAGGTGGTGGAGGGCACATGTTGCTTGGCACTGACACCACTCTCTTCAGATTCCTAATTCAAGCATACAAGACAAGGAAATAATAATTTAAATGAAACCATTAATATAATATCAACACAATGTGGGATAGATGTGATTTTCATTTTTATTAGACATGCTGTTTGAATTCCAGTGCAGGAATAAATAAACGTTAATTTTACATACATTTTATTACTTATAAAAAGCCAACCAGTGTCCTTATGTTTAATAATGTCTCTCTAATAACAATATAGATAGCTAGCTATAAAAAAAAGTATTTAGAAGAGTGTATATCAAGATTATTTCTACTTGCATAAATAATTGTCTTTGTTTAGTATACTTAAAGATCTTTGATTAGTTAAAAAATTATGGCAAAAGTATTGAATTTTGATAATCAGATTCTATAGGTCTATTTGAAATAATTTCAAATGAAACTTGTGGGAATGGGACTTGTGCTAATCACTCTTGTTCCAGGTGGCAAAACATCCCACCTTGCCTTCATAATAGTTCTGAAGATAGCTTACAATGTTAACTGAATTCGTCTGTAGATAATAAAACTTTTTTTAATTGTAATTTTTTTTTATCAATCTTGACCGAACTCCAAAAAATTTTCTACTAGTGATCTCTACTGTCAAAAGTACTTGAGTTAGAAGATTATATTTGACAAGGCAGTTTCTATATTCAATTTAATTTATTAAAGCATTAAATTTTACAAATATTGTACTTCACTTAGCCTTTGCTTTAAGTTACTTATTTTATGCTCTTCTCATGATTAATTTTACAGTATTATATGCCTTTTATTAAAGTTTTTATGAGTATTCATATACTTTGATTAGCTCAAATGAAGATGTGTATGTATTCAATAAAATAGCTTCTACTAGCGCCTTTGCTTTAAGTTACTTATTTTATGCTCTTCTCATGATTAATTTTACAGTATTATATGCCTTTTATTAAAGTTTTTATGAGTATTCATATACTTTGATTAGCTCAAATGAAGATGTGTATGTATTCAATAAAATAGCTTCTACTAGCGCTTTGTGTTTTATTCTCTTACATAAAGTGAAACAAGAAATATATATTTTTTCATACCTATTATTTTGTGTCTGATGAGGAAGTGAATGTCTCATCTCCAATTTTAATTTTTCACTTTCTTCATTTTCTGATTTCCCCAGTTCTGATGGTGATGGACTTGACACTCCAGATTCTAGAAAAGGAAATAATATATTAAGTTGATTACACTGTGGCTTTCTATAGGGGATGACAGGGGATAGGAGTCTTTGTTAAGATTTTATAAGACAGAAGGTTTAATGGAGGGAGGAATCAGATGTCAGTAATTTATGATTATGGATTTGTTTGGGTGGAAAATTATATTATTTTCCGTTAGCATAAACTCATTGTATTTGAAGACAAAAACCTTACCCTATAAGGATTATTTCATCAAATTTAATTATAAATAGAATTAAATAATTTACAAGTTTGAAGTTATTTATCTGGGTTTCAATAATTTGTAGACCATATTACAAATAAATAACAAAATTTGCCCTAGTAAATAAATCACTTTGGCTGAAGGGAATTCAGCCCTAAATTAAAAAAAAAAAATATTCAAGTCTAGGAGGTGTTGAAATATTATTAAATACAGGTTTGGACCCATATTTGAGCATGAGTAGTTGAGATACAAAGTCAAGACTAGTGTTTTTTATGTATAATTTGTGAAATATATGAGACATCGTAATTCTAAAAACGAAGTAAAGAATTATGGTAAAATATCAGTAGTGACTAAAAGAAAAAAAAAACCAACCACAAAAAACAATTTTATTATCTTTGATATAATGGTTAGATATACAAGTCTTAGGACCAAATTTTTAGATTGACCCTTGTATGGCAGTCTTTGTAAAAATAATAAGGACATGTGATGGGGCTTGTGGGATGAAAATCTGAATCTGAGCCTAACAATGTTAATAATAGCATTGTTTTAAGAATTCAAGAAGTTTCTGAGATTCAATTAATGGCATATTTAAATATTACATAGGATCCGTTCTGACAAAGACTGCAAAACAAATCTCTAACTGGGACTACTAGTTTGTTTAAGGCAGTTACTCTTCTGTTTCACTCTTTGATCAATAACAAAAATTGGCTCCACACTTTTAAAGAAATACAGATTTTTCCTTTGTAAGTATTGGGGTGGGGTGAAAAGGCTCCTTTCAGGACTCTCTTTGATAGAAAATGAGAACCCCTCCAAACAACCATTACTGAATGCTTGCCCATTGCAAAAGTAGGAAGTGAATTTGGAATGAATAATTTAACTTTATTTATATTTTAAACTTTAATATATTAATAAAAAAATAATTGTTCATCAAAACCTTCTTTCTTTACTACTTTGTCCAGAAAACTTTTATTCAAAAGTTAAATATATTTACCTGGTGAATCATTCATGACAATGTGGCTTGAAGCTGAGCTGAGGGAGCCAGATCTTGAGTGCGAACCAGAGTCTCTGCCCTTGACGCTATATATATCCTCATATTCATGATCATCTACATTTTCTTTAATGTAATGCTGGTGGTCAGGAAGTGGAGGTGGTGGCGGAGAGCATATCGTTAGAAGAGGGCTGGCAGGATTGAGTGGTGGTGGCTTGGGTGGTTCTGGGGATGGGCTTTGTGGCTCAGGGCTCACCTCCCGGCTTTCAACAATTTTTTCAATGCGTGTAGGCTCTTCATCTGTTGAGTCACTGTCTTTTTCATCATCATCACTCTTATGAACATCAACAGTTACTGGAAAATAAATATTACATATTTGATTAAAATTCATTTACTATCAAGCTTAGGTAATAACAATTATGACCTATTAACAAATGTATGAACTATTAGGGAACATATTACATTGGGGTATGACTTGGCATTTTTTATTTGTTTGTAGAGTGTTAAATACATTATTTATTTATTTATATTTCAAGAATTCTCACTCTTCTTTTCCTAANATTAATTTTATTAAATTAATTAATAATCAAAGTCAAAATTTTCAAGATTGTTTTTAATTAGATCAAAAATCAAGTTTTACTAAGCCCCTTCACAGTCCTCGACTAAAGAAAATCAATGAAGAACTGGGACTGTGTGTGTGTTAGACTGAAAGTTTTATGATTAATCAATGAAGGAAGGTGTTGAACTGCTTAATATGTTATGTATATTATACATTATTTTTATATAAAACTTTTTGTACTATTAAATCTCTAGAAGGCAACGTAACCTCCTGTATGGTTATCTGTATATGTGAGTTATTAAAGTGTTAGTCACAGTGTACCTTGTTCCTATCTCTGAATTATCCCTTCATAAGGCTTTTACGTATTATTTAAAATATGGATCATGGTTCATCATACGTGAACAGGTTATGGATTCTGCGCGCATCCATAAAGAAATAATACGTGAAACTTTGTCTTTGTCCGCACGATAACCAACAATTTCTGAGTTGCAAATGGGATCGCAATTGAAGTCATTTACGGTGCCTCAAATTACTCACTTGGAAGGAAAATCCAATTGGGACAACTGGAAGGCAAAAATACGAATGGCCTTAAGTGTAATACTGAGAGCGATAGAAATTGTTGATTGGTCATGAACATTGCTGGCAGCTTCATTAGATGGGGAAGTTTCAGAAAGCCTTAAAAAGGAACTAGCTCTATTTAAAAGTACAGACAATCAATCTTTGTTAATAATGTCTAACAATATGACAGAAATGTTCGCGAAAGTGTGAAGATATGAAACTGCTAGAGATATGTGGTTAGGACTGTGTCAACTCTTCGATACGTTACATGTATAACAAGTTTTTGGAAGATAAGTGGTTACCTGGAGACGATTCAGTGGGATTTATATCAAGTCCGTCAAATAATTGGAACCTACTAAAGCAAGAAACAGAAAAGCAACCTGAAGGTAAAAAATATGTTTTATTGATTTGTAAAATTTTGAAAAGTTTACCTGAAACATTTAAATCTTTTACCAAAGGTTGGAGATTGATTAATGATGAGAATAAAAATTTAGAAAATTTAACTAAAAAATTATGCACGTTTGAAATAATTCAATTGCTAATGTTTCTGAAGAGGTTTTACATGCAAAGGCAATAATAGAAGGTAGAAAAATAAATAAAGATAAACCATATAAAACTTCTTTTGATAAAAACCAAATAAAATATGCTTACTGTGACAAAAAAGGTAATTTTATTTAAAAATGTAGATTTTGGATTGCTGATGGTAGACCTAAACCAGCAAAGGCTAAATGTACACAAACTAAGATGCTCTTATGACAGAATCAAATGAGCACACTTGGTTTGTAGATACTGGAGCCACTCACCATATTACTCATAGATTGGATTGGTTTAAAACTTACGATAAACTTAATGATAATGATCATGTAATAATAACTGCTGATGGTACAGATATAAAGGCCATTGATATCCAAGTTTTTTCGGGAAGAATATTGAAGAAATTTATATTAACTAATTTATGGTATTTACCTACCATTTCCCACAATTTATTTTCGGTCCTAGGTACTCAGGATCAGAGACCAAAAAGCAGATTTGAGTATACTAATTTAAGTTTAGATTGATTGAAGTGAAAGAAACTTTTGTTTCAGGCTCTCGACAAAGATTTGGTGGGCTTTATAAATTAAATATTAGAGTGATCCCTATAGGTCAAGATTCTAAAGCTTTAAGTAACCAATCCATCTCATTCAATAAACATGATTTACTTCAGCTTAATCATGAAATTATGGCACATCAAAATAAACGTCACATTAAAGATATCATAAAAGGGAATTAAATTTTGATGTTCCACTTGACGGTGAATAGTGCAAGGAATGCATTAATGGAAAGGCTCATAGGTTAAAATTTGGTAATAGGAAAAGAGCTGAAAATCCAGGACAGGTGATAGACTCAGATGTATGTGGTCCATTTGTAGTATCTAAAATTGGATTAAAATACTTTCTAGTTTTTAAAGATGACTGGTCTAGATTTAGGAAAGTATATTTCATGAAAACAAAAGATGAAGTATCTGAGAAATTAAAGGATTTTCTTATGGACCCAAAGTAACTGGACATACTATAAAATTCCTTTTATGCGATAATGGTGGAGAATTTAACAATGAAAGAGTGTAAAGTGTCTTAAGGTCACATGGCATTGAGGTTAAATAACACTATACCATATACTCCGGAACAAAATGGCTGTGCAGAAAGGGAGAATAGAACGTTGGTTGTAGCTGCTAAAGCCCTTATTCATTCTGGAAAAGAATCATTGCCTAAAGAATTGTGGGCTGAAATAATAAATTCAGCTGCTTACATCCTAAATCGAACTGGTGTGTCCTCTATCAAAGGAAAATCACCCTCTGAACTATGGACTGGGCAAATACCTTATATTTGATAATTGTATCTAAACGTTGGGTGCATGTTCCAAGGATTAAAAGGAAACAATTTGATAAAAAGGCACAAGAAGGAATCCTATTGGGATATGATGGAGATAATGGACATAGAGTTCTGTCCCATAATAAGCTCATAAGATCGTAACAAGAATCAACTACCTTAATCAACCCACGATAAATCTTAAAATTTTAGAAGACGATTTGGATAATAATCAAGATAAAGAACCGGTAACTAATCAATATGAAGAAAAACTAAATAATCATAAGGATGATGTTCAAGTCTGACGAGGAAGATTTTTTGGGGATTTTCAGAAAATGATTATGACTCAGAAATGGAACAAGATGATATCGTGTCTCGGAAACGTGGCAAAAATCTTAGAGATTCATCCAAACTGAATGAACCCAAACATTTAAAAGATTATGTCAACATTGCTGAGACTGATGTCATTCCTTAAACATATAATGAAGCTATGGGGAGTGAAGAAGCAGAACACTGGTCAGAAGCTATGGAACTCAAAATTAAATCTCTTGAGGATAGTCATACCTGGATAATGTGCTACTTACCTCCAACTAGGAAAGTTATCCCTTCAAAATGGGTATATTCTAAGAAGAATAATGCTGATGGATCATTGGATCGCTATAAGGCCAGATTGGTTGTGAAGGGCTTTACTCAAAAGAAGGGTCAGGATTGTCAAGAAACCTTCAGTCCTGTTGCTAGAGGGAGTTCTATCAAGACGGTTCTTAGCTTTGCTGCAGATGAGAATATGCATCTGTATCAATTCGATGTCTCAACCGCCTTTTTAAATGGTGAGTTAAATGTGGAAATTTATATTAGACTTCCATAGGGTTTTCAGGACAAATCTAACCAAGTCTGCAGGTTGAATAAGAGCCTCTACGGTTTAAAACAGGCTCCCAGACGTTGGAACCATAGGATAAATAGTTTCCTTGAAAGCTTAGGTTTTAAAATAAGCTTGGCAGATCCATGCTTATATGTTAAAAATAATAATAAAGTTAAAATTTTGTTGGTCTTGTATGTTGATGATGGATTAATAGCCTCATAAAGTAAAGAGGAAGCTGAAATGATTATTGCTAAACTTAAAACTCAATTTGGGATCACAGCAAAACCAGCTGAATATTACCTTGGTCTTCATCATTCAAAGCAAAGAAGGTATTAAAATAAGTCAAAAGGCATATGTTAATAGGCTTCTTAAAAGATTTCAAATGGATGAGTTCAAGGCAGTAAACATTCCCATCTTAAAGGATGTCAGTGTGGAATCAGTGAAGGAAATGTTAAAAAAATCCAAAAGGGACTTTCCTTATCCTGAAGCAGTGGGTTCTTTAATGTACCTAATGACAGGAACCAGATCTGACATTTCATTTGCTGTAAGTGTTGTATCCCAGAAGCTGGACAATCCATCTGAAAATGATGTATGCAAAGTGAAAAATTTTTTTCGCTATCTGAAGGGTGCTCTTGATCTTGGACTACTCTAAAAAAGAGATTATGGCAAGGGAAATCTTTATTGCTTCTAGGATGCTGATCTTGGAGGTGATACATTGACTGGTCGGTCAACATCAGGAATAGTATGCATGTATTCTGGTAGTGCTGCCTCATGGTTCAGCAGGAGGCAGGCTTCTGTAGCCATATCTACTACCGATGCTGAGGTGATTGTTGCAAGTGAGGGCACCAGATACGTGGTTTGGCTTTTTTTAGAGAAAATCACCAACTATAAAGAAAGCATTTTGTTTGTAGACAATAATGATACCATAAAATTGGCTGAAAATCCGGTATGGCACAAACACACAAAACATATATCATACGAAATTTTTTTGTGAGAAAGTGCAAGACGGTACACTCAAGATAAGAAGAGATGCGACTCAAGAGTAAACAGCCGATAGTTTTACTAAGTCCAAATGCAATCAGAATTTGTAACATTATTTTATGACAAAATATATAAAAGTTTGTCATACGGTACTCCTCTCCTCCAGCTTGCCTGCTCTCAGCTATTAATGAACTAAAGCAACAGTTTATACAAAGAAGCTAAAATACTGAATTTGGTGTAAAATTGGACCTGGTGAATACTCCTAGTTTCATTCTTTAAAAAAATATTATACATTATAAATATTAGAAAAATACATTTTTCACCTATTTGTATTTTGCTCTATAACCTTTTTCATACAGATGTTATATAGAATAACAAAGTATTACCATCCTATATTTTAAATAAAATCATGCCATGTCAATAAAATCAGTTGAAGAATTAAAAGTAAAAGTAAATTTGTAACCAAAAATGTTACTTCCAGTCATGATGTAGACTCAGTTTAGCACGAGTCTCTCTCCCCCACCGGGTGCTTCATTTGCCCTAATGAAGACCTGAAATTCAGGCCGAAATGCTGGCTAAAATAAAAAGTTTTTTGTTTACAAATTAGTTTGTAATTCTTCAACTACCTTGACTGAATTCCCGAAAATCCTCTCTTAGTAGAATTGACGGTCAACAATTCATTCCACATAAATTTATAGATTTTAAATATAATGAACTGCTATTATGTAATCCAAAAAATGAGATGTAATAAAATATCTACCATACTTTCTTTGCAAAAGAACTGCTGATAAGAATGATAAGGTACAGTTCTGTTCATATATGAATAACAATTAAAGCAAGTAATAAAAAGATAAAAGCCTATCTGTCTATGGATTAAATAAGACTGTTAAAGAGGTGAGGTTCAGAGGACTATAAGCAAATTGTCAATTCAGGACTTAATTTGATATAATTCTTAATACTTTCATCTTCTGTAGGCCTAACTAAAAATAATTTTTAGACTGTTTATTTTATCTCCTTTGTATACTTCTTTATTTAAAAATCGGTTACATACATCATTAACTTTCTCTCATACAAAACAGGTGGGAAACGTTTTCTAGGAAAAAACCATATAGCTTATATAAATTTATGATTAATATTTAGGCTATAGGCTTGTAGTTTCAATAACATATTTGTTAAGGACCAATTCAATGATGATGCAAATGTATATTTTTTAAAATCAAATAATTAAAATTGTTTAATCATCTTGAAATCTTAATATCCTTTTTCGACTTAATTTTTTTTATTTGTCAAAAATTCTAAAGATATTACTTGTTTATTTTTGTTAGTGTCCCTACTAATATAGTTTTTTTTTTTGTTAGCAGGTAATCATCAAGCTCTACACCAGTGTACCAGTTGTGAGTAGTGAGATTTTTTACTTGTGTTTTTATCATCTTAGCCAGAGAACTCTAGAGAAAATTCAATGTGCTCACTTCTATCAATGAAATTTTCTAAAATCCATGAGATTTGTGGACTCAATAATATAAATTTTTCAATGCACAAAAACCCAAATAATTCAACCTAAATGCATTGAAAATATAATATCATAATATATCATGTGAATCATATGATATTTACTTTAGGATTTAAGAAATTTGAAATATTTTCTGGGAATGTTGGACTTTTTCCAACAACATAACTCACTGAAGTGATAAGCATAAGCCATTTTATATAATTTTATAAAGAACTTAATTTAAAAACAGATCACATCTGAAGTGAAATCAGGCACCTCACAGACTCAGTTGCAATTTAAGTTTCAAATTTCATCAAACTATTAGCAATAGCAACAAAGGACAGATGCAGTTTGGTTGCAAATCAAATTGAAGGATACTTCTAAATTCTAACATTTTTATTTAAATAAAAAATTACAAAAAAAATACTGTCAAATATTCTTTGTCAGTTTGAAAAAAAGAAAAGAAAAAATTTGAAGCATGCAACTTGGGTTTATTTAATCATTAAATTATTGGAGAACATTTCTAAGTATGATTTAAACATTAATTTTTTTATTATTTCAAAATAGTACTTCACTGTTTGAGAAGACAATTATGAGTCTTTCAAATACATAGACATTCAAGGCCAAAGTAAAATTTATTAATAAGTAAATGTTGACAAAATAATCTCTTTAATCCTATGAATTACACCAAATATGTGATATGAATTCCAAATTTTGACATGACTTATTTTTTTCAGAAATAAGAGGCAGACTTCTTTCATTAATTATTAAATAGGTGTAAAGTTTATTTTTTCTCAATAATACTTGACTTATAAGAGTTTGTTAGCAGTACTTAAAGTGTGTAAAAAAGACAAAATATAACCATTATAACTTTTTAGGTTGACAGCTTAACAGTGTTACTATTAATAGTTAACTATATAGATCATTAGAACAAGAATATATATTATCCTTAATATTTGTCTCTGTAAAAATATTGAAGAATATTAAAGATAAGAAATTAAATTTTTCATCTATTCTGTTTTTAAGTGAAAAAAAAAATTACTGACATGTCTAAAGGCTAAAAATATCAAAATTATATGTTATGGAAAAAAAAAATGTAATTTTTAATCTTTTTGTAAAACAAATTAGTTATTACCATAGAAAGGTTGTCTAAATACAGTTTAATTAAACCTTAGCTTTCATGTAAACCGCTACATTTAATCAAACAATTTAACTTGCATAAGCAATATGCATATAAATAATATGTTTCTAAACATTGCTTTTAATGCTAAATATCAAGCTAACTATAATTTACTTGAAATTTATGATCAATGGGGCTTTTAAATCAAATATTTAGTTCCATTTGGTTATACTGACAGATGTATCTAAATTTATCAAATTTCCTAGTTTTTAAAAGAATTGTACCCGATAAAGCAGTAGATTGAAAACATAGGTTTCTGTAAAAACTACAAAGTCTATTTTACTAGATAATAGAGCTGTGTTTGAATAAAAAGTTTAATGCTCTAAATGAAGTTTATTGTGGTTCAATAAAAATTTGGCCTCTGAAGTTTAAGATTTTTTAAAAACCAATTGTAATGTAAACATACATAGTTTACTCTTTCTCCCTATAGTTTGACTTTGTTAAATGACAAACCATATTTTTAAATATGAATTGCTCATCATTTTGTAAAAAAATTTCTTCTGGAAAAAACTTTCTTAAAACTTTGAGTTTCAGGAAAAGCCCATTCCTAACAGCCTTATTTTGTTAAATAACTACTAGATTTACTAAAATATTTGAAACTGGCCAATCCATGTTTTCCTCTTCTAAAAGATGAGCATCAAGAATAACGAGATATATTGTATGAATTCGTAGAACTGTTCTTAAAGGAAGTAAAAACATCAAAAACATAGAAATCTCAATCCAAGAACAGGCAACCATTCAGGAATTGGTTTTGGTTAGTTGTGCGGCATGGAAAGGAAGTGCTTTTAAGCAATTTTATAATCTTTTTCAATAAGTTACTAAACTTATTAGTCTGGTATAAATGCATTTTCTGTTTAACAGGAGCCAGATTAAATTTAACATCAAACAAGTGAACCTGTATCCTAGGGGGGTTAGAGAGGAGATAAAATTTAAAGTATAACATGTAATTTATAATTGCTATTATTAGTGCGACAAAAAATGTATACTGCATATACAAAAGAAGTACACTGTATGGTAGGCGTAAAATATAATTGTCTAAAGAGTGCTAAAAATTTATTGTCTAAAATGCATTTAAATATTATAATACGTTTGATGGAAAGACCTATTTTAAACAGTATAATCATTTTTAATTGTTAACTCTTACTGCAAGAGGTAGAAGATTAACAAGGGATAAAACTTGATTTTTCTGCCAAATTTAAAGTAGGATGATTCAGGTACCAAACAAATAATTTCTAAAACATTTTCTCTGCTTTTATACATAACCATAATCTTATTATGTTTAAAATCAAGAAGAAGTTTATACCAATATATATCTAACCAAGTCTGCAGGTTGAATAAGAGCCTCTACGGTTTAAAACAGGCTCCCAGACGTTGGAACCATAGGATAAATAGTTTCCTTGAAAGCTTAGGTTTTAAAATAAGCTTGGCAGATCCATGCTTATATGTTAAAAATAATAATAAAGTTAAAATTTTGTTGGTCTTGNTATGTGTGTGTGTGTGTGTGTGCATGTATGGAAGAAATATTTTTCTTGACCAAGTTGCTGAATTATTTTGTTTTACAATAAAACTTAGCTAGTTAACATCTTAATTATTTTATATTTGCTTTTCAAAAACTGAAAGCCAAAATGCAAGGTTTAAATAATAATAAATATCAATATGTTTAAATTATACTTTAAATAAGGATTTTAATCTGAAACCCATTTTACTACTGCTAGCAAGTTTGTGCAACTTGTTGGAAGAATTGATAAAATTAATTAAAAGCACTTCCTTTTCATGCCATACAACTAACCACAACAAACCCTTCATTAATTTCACTAGATTTAGGATTTTAGTTGTTGCCTCATCTCATTGAAACCTCACCCTATCAGCATATTTTCGTGACTGTTACTTTCTTTCGGAACAGTTCTCCAAATTAATGTACAATGTCTCATTATTATGGATCTTAATCATTTGGAAGGGGATACCTTACATTGGAAATTTGCAAATTCATATTTGGCACAACTATGAGAGGGTTTATTGATTTTCATTTTACAACTTTCTAAAATAGTTCATTTTTGAATATGATGTTCCTGTAAAACCACCGGTAGTTTGATCTGCAGATTTGTTGACAGTCAAGATGGCTGCCGCATTTACTGATTTTAATCTATTGCTCTATTCAATAATTTTTATTGCAAAAGGCTTTCAGTTTTTCAAAAATTGTGGGCAGGGAGACCCACAAGACTTCCACCAAAAAATAATTTCTGGGTGGAAGAATGGTGCCTTTGCTTTCCAGGTATCAACAGGCCAAACAATCTGTTTTGTCTAAAATACAAATGTGTCAAATCTTACAATTTTGTCCAAAATTATCCTAAATAAAGTTATAATAAAGAACATTTAAATGTATTCATATTGAGTATAAAAAATGAAAATAAAGGTATAATAATTTGTAATCCTTCAGAAAGTATTGGAGGACTGAGTAAAGAATTAAATCAATTATTTTCAACTTGAAATACATCTTACCTTAGACTTCTGAAATATTAAGTATATTTTTATTGGCTAGTTTCTTCAACTAGATAGTTTAGAAGAATGAGAATGAAAACAAGTTTTACAAATAAGGAAAGTAGGATTCTGAATAAAAAAAAATCATGTAAGAACTACGAGACATGTTTCAATACACTGTTTATTTTATGATATACAATCAATTATCAGACAAATTTTAAACTAAATTTACAAGAAAAAGTATTAATTCATTATCCTTAATTTAAATTTTTTCTCAATATAGTTAAACAATCAGAATATATCAACCTAATTTTGGTTAAAGTTTGTCATAATTGACAGGAAACAAAATTTCCAAAACAATTTTTTAGATTAAAAAAACTAAAATCAGGGTAATTTTGTTTTTACCAAAACTTATGAAAAACTAGATACATTATAAGCAACTTCATCTAATCCATTACTAGAAAATTTGGTTTTGCCTAACTAGAAGAATTTATTGAACTTGACAGACATAATGCAGGAGCATTTACCCTGTCTTCTATCGATTTGAGAAGGTATGTGTTTTTCCTTCTCATTTTATTATTATTTTTGTAATGGTTAGTAATTAATCTATTAACTAAAAAATTGAATTTTTTATTTTCATTTAATTTGGTTAAAACCAGTTTCATGAGTTAGAGACCAGCAAAGAGCTGATTTTAATTGGGATTGACTGAATAGGGGAGATTTATGAAGAAGCCGAGTGCAGATCCAGTCTATCTGAGTTCAAGAGAATGCTGATCCCTTGACACAAGGTGACCAAAGGTGAAGTGAAAGTTCTTTATTTATCACTATATATTCACCAAACTAATAATTTTAAATCCTATTCTATTTCTCTCTAGAATTGTTGAAGGGTTATCTGATTTTGCCATTTATGAGTATTTATCCCAACACCTTTCTAATTTCTTTGTGTTATTTTTTTGTTATATGAATTCTTGTTAAATTAAACTGTAAATATATCCATTTTCTACAGTAATTCCCAACTTAGAGCATTTCTAATGTTTTAAAATATCTTGTTGATGCCTATTTAGTTAGAAATCTAGCTTTCTAAAAAAAAAAAAAAAAAAAAAAATCGTATTTCTATGAATACTTTTATTTTTTCTGCAACAAAAAATGGCAAAGAATCTTTAAAATAAATTGTAAACTCAATGTATGTGAAAAGTTTGATAATATATACAGGTAATAACAAATTTTTTAAACACTGGATGAAAGTTAAACTTTCTGGACTAAATATTTTTAACAATATATTGTTTATAATTTTAAGGAAACTTGTTGTCCATTGGGCTATTTTATATTATTCTTGTTTAGCCAAGAAATTATGATTTAAAGGTAAATTATGTTTTTATTTTCCCTTTTATTAAATTTAGATTATTTTTCTTTCTTTTATTTATTTATTTGTATTTCAGCAGAGTAAATTATAAGCTTTTGGAATATATAAATATGTTTTAAATTATTTAAATAAAACTGTTAATATTGCATAGTGTTTTCGAAACTAATAACAAGGGATAATAAGTAGAAGAAGCCTTGCATACTCCTGACTCATAAAGTCACAAGATAGGATGCTTATCTTTGAAATGACTAATTAATTAAATGAGATTAACACTCTCTCTCATTGGGAATTTTATTTACAAAGGAAAAATTGCCTGTTGATATTTATTTTATTAGCTATATTTACTAAGTCACTTATTTAATGAGTATTTTTCGCTAAAAATTTCTGTGTAACTTTGTATTTTTACGATGAAGTCCATATATGTGCTTATCAATTTATTTTAGTTGATGATGGAACTTATCAAATTAAGATAATATAAATAGTTATAGAAGTAGAATTGTATCGCATAAAATAAAACAATTATTTCATAACAAAATATTCTTTAAAAGAAAGAGGATAAAAAAGTATGATTTTAAAAATTAATCTTTGGAATAAGAGTTCATTGTGCCTTTTTCATATGGAGACATGAGAGACTTACACTCTATTATAATTATTTACTCAATTTTAAGTTTTCCATGTAGTTAAATGGAAGTATTAAATATACACCAACATTTCAGAAGTCTGCAGGTAAATGATGATGGTCTTGTGTCTCAAGAAAAATATAGTTTTTCCTTCAACTGATAGAAATAAGAACATACCACTTTTTTCTTAGTGCATTTTTTATAATGGTCAAAATTCTCACCATGATTTGAAATTCTATTATATTAAATTTGTATAAAATATTTAGATTTTATTCTCAATGACTATGTTAGTTTTAACTGCTTAAGTAGATTCAAATTAATTATACTTAATTGAAATTAATAATTATTATGCATTCAATTTACCATGATTAATTTATAAAATCATACTTTCCTTTACATATGAGGTAAAATATAGTATCAAACATTTTTGTGCATTAAGCTTTGAAAATTTTTGTTTTTTTGTATATGTGAGAAAATCTTGAGCGACTTACAATTATTTATTTTATTTTTTTTTTTAAATGAAGCTTCTCATAGATTTTATCAGAAACCCATCTTACTGACTTGTACAAAATAAATTGCTACTGATAACCTAAATGTTAGATATCAGATTTAAGTGTGCCTCATATGTGTAATATTTAAAAAACCTATTAAATTATAGTATTTAACATTGTTGTGGTTTAAAATGTTAATGTGAAGCAATTATAGTTATATATTATTGTTAGTATTATTAACTATATTTAATTCAATATATTATTAGAAATAATAATAGGCAATAAAGAAAATAAGGGACAGT
>KZ807065.1:538795-549679 GCA_000696205.2 Oncopeltus fasciatus
ATATATAGAAGAATATTGGATGGCATATTTTAATTAAAATAAAATGATTTTAAACAAAAGATCATAAATCAAAATACAATTTTTTCATTGTTGCTTTTATTGAAAAAAGTGGACACCCTTTACTAGCTATTATTAGGAGGCTTAAACATTGTCAGATCAAGCCATTTGTTGTTTAATTACATTTTTAAACAACAGATTGCTTGGTTAACTCATGTTTAAGTTCCGAAGAGGGTTAGTGAAGGGCTCTAAACTAGTAGAGCATGTATTCCATGTAATGTGTCAATTAATTAGTGTAAATTTTTTTTTACCATTTGCCATAAATTACTTTTTATAAAATGTGCACAGGTTCATTGATAGACGATATTATTATATAAATATTATATTGTGGAATAATAATTCTAATGAGTATTATGATACAATTTATGACCATATTTAGAGAATTTCTTAATATTTTTAAGAAATATGCTTTATGCCAAATTAATTTTTATTTGGAATTATGTTATAATTAAACTTAGAAAGAGATCCAGTCTATATGAAATTAAGTTACAGAGCTTAACTTATCTCATTTGAGAAAAAATAAATTTATTTGAAAATACTGGTTTTTTAAAATTCAATTTAAGCTACTTAATATTATATTCTGGAAGTAACAAATTATTTTTGTTGGCTGAATATAAATATTGAATATGTAAGATTATTTAATTACAATCAATAAGAAGAGCTTTGCAACTTAATCTTTTATATGCTTTGAATATTGTGATGTTTACACAACTTTTTAAAAAAAATTGGTAGACTGGTAGTAGCCTTTACCGTGGGTCTGCATTACCAAGTCGATTGTTCTGTTGCTGCTTATTAGGTCCTTCGAAAGTATCTACGATGGCAAACTGTGGTTCCAAGATTTCTTCATCCAGTGTTTCAACAACAACTTCTGTTGACAGCTCGATTACTTCCTCCATAGCTGGCATACATTCCATGCTGGGGAGTGAACAGAGTTTAGGCCCCTGGGGCTTCTCATCTTCAAGGGACTTAACATCAGTGTTAGTATTGTGGTACACCTCAGGCTCAGAATGTTTATCTATATCACTAGAATTTATTACTGTTGGCTGAGATATAATGGCATCATTTCGTGCAGCCATTTCACTTGCCTTATTCCCATTAAAGTCCACTGAGGCACTTTTGCGACAGAAACAGCACAGACCTGGGGTCAACATAGTACTGAATCTCTCCCACCTCACTCTAAGCTTATCTTTCTTATCAGCTATCGGCACCTGTCGCCTCAAGGTTAATTAGTGTTATCTGCAGGTATTTAGATTGTGAGCATTCATTTCTGCTATTGATAAGATCAAAGGCTTCATTCCTAAGGAATGGGTTAATGTGTAATTGAATTAACAAGTTGATTTTCTTTTTTTATGGAATGCTTAATGACTCAGTTTGCTTATAGTTTATAGACATAATTGAGTTTTATTGCTGAAACAATTTGAAAAAAAATTGAGTGTTCTTGTGTCAACTAATCTCAGATGTGGACTGATATATCTTGAGTCATAACTTTAAAAAAAATGATTAATTTTAAAAGAATAAAAATATTTAATCTAAATAAAATCTCATTTTATAGTTGTCTGAGAGTAAAAATTTATGTTTGATGAAATAAAAATCCGAACTTCTTGTTTTTTTGTACGTAACAATACAATACATTTTTGTTCCGATATTTTTCAGAAACCATTAAAACATTTGAAATAGAAATCGGTTAATTACACCCAAATATAATGAAAAAATCAATGAATTCAAAATTTGAAAAATTAATTTCAACAACCAATAAGACATTGAGAATAATGTAAAATGGGAATTTCAGTTTCAGATAAATGGTTAGTCTATTGAAAATAAGGCATCAAGGAGGAGGGAAACTTATATATAGTTTTATTTATTTCTTTCTGTATATACATTTATGCCTGTGAGAATCTTAATTTGGATGGCTCTTACTTCTGGCTTTCATATTAGGCATGTTTATTTTTAACTTTTTTAGCTTTTGTCTGTTCTTACCTTCCTAATTCTCAATAAAAAGAGTTTTTTTTTTTGTTTTTTTTTTCCATGGATTATCGGGGATAATAGAATACATAGAATACTAGATCGGTGGAAATGGTAGTGAGACAGAACAAACCCACTCTTTAATAAAATTGGTCCATCTATTTCCTCTTACCTATCAGCAAAATTTTGTTTTGTAAAAGAAGTATATTAAAATGAGTATAATATAAGTTAAAAATGCCAATTCTTAATAGTATAATGTTCATAGTGTATTTATAATATAATATTGTATATAGTGATACATACATATGATTTTATTTATTGTATATAGTGATAAATATATTGCCTGCTACAGGTAGGTTGGTTAAAAATTCTTTGCTTTGAATATGACTGCATTATGTTCAATATAATATCTATAATATATTATATGTAGCTTACCTGTTGTAAGTTGTAACTGAGGTGGGGGTGGTGGAGGTACAGAGGGTACTTCATCTCTTGGTGGAGCAGTTTTCACCCCTCCTCCAAACAGTTGTCGGACTCTCTGATAGCCTATTGAATCTCCAGGCCTAAGAAGTGAATAAATAATTCAATTATTATTTTAAAAAATTTCATAGGACTTAGCAGAAATAATTAGCAGAACAGGCCAAAATAAAGAGCTAATATGTCACTTGTAAACATGTAAATCCAAACTTGTAAGCATGTATTGCATGTCTGTTTTGACCTCTATGAAACAACATTAAGTCATTCATTCAAATTTTTCCTGGACAAACTTTTGTTATATTTTAGTCCGTGTAATCTCTCCTCTCTCTCTGATGGTTATTTTTTTTTTTGTAAGTGATGTTACTATTCTCTTTATTTGGGATACTGGAAGCCCTAGTTTTATAATTTCCCCGGTGTGCTAACAGCAGCAGTTGACTCCAGTCTTTACTAGCTGCTAATCAACAGTTTATAAATATTTGTAGAATAATTAATGTTAGTTTGGGCAGTTCAGTCTGTTAAAAAAGTTAGTTTACCTGTTATTTTATTCCATACCTTGTTTCATTAAGCATTATTGGAAAGATATTGGCTTAAAATGTTATGTCCTTCGTGGGTTTCATTCATTCATACACCAAATTATATAAAAAATGTTCATCTTGTAAACCAAATTATTGCAGTTTTAAAAAATAAACTTGATAAGGATATATCTGCTATTGATAACCATAAGCCAATAGAATAATTTAGTGTCAATATTTTGCTTTAAAAGAAAATACTACTCCCTTATTTCATAGGACTTATGATGTCCCTTATACATTGCTTGAACAGGTTAACTCAATAAACTTGAATCTCAAGGAATATTATATCGAATTCAAGACAGTCCTTGAGCTTCACTATTGTTTGTGTTCCAAAAAATCAGGCTAAGAATTTTTGATGACAGCTAATGGAAAGAGTCTGTCTCCAAGGTTTAAAATAATAAATGCTCCTTCATGCTAATTTATTGAGGAAAGATGTCTTTTAGGCTTTTTTTTTTTTTTTTTTTTTTTTTTTTTTTTTTTTTTTTTTTTTTTTTTTGAAAAGGCAATCTTAGTTTTATTTAATGCTTCTAAAACCATTATTGCCTATTGTAGTATCGTGTTCTATTACTTTTGAATCTGTTACATAAATATGGCTGTGCATTTTCAACTCCATGAAAGAAATCTCTCATTTGTCTTATCTTTAATAAGAGTCACCGCCTTCTCTACTGATACTGAAGAGGTATCTCACTACTGTCCACAAGCTGGACATTTCTGTCTGACATTCTTTTCCAGAGGCTTTAGAAAAGGTAGGTTAATTATAGAACGAATTTGCAATCTCAGGACCATCCTCAAGCGAGGGAGAGATTATGGAATTAAGACTCATCGACTCTTCATTGATTTCAAAATTCAGAGGAAAGTTCTTCGGGAACGTGCCAAGCATGTAACCTCGTAGTCTCATACTATCTGCTAATAAGATGACAATGGAAGAAGTGGGCTACATGGAGAAAATTGGAGAAGAGAAAGAGACCAGAGGAATTCCTGTCTTAGAAAGGGATACGACAGAGAGATGAGCTGAACTGCCTCCCGTTTAAAATCGTCCTCGAAGTCCGTAAGGGGTGCTTGCGTACAGACTGGGAGAAACATATTTCCTCGGACTTAATAGCTCCTCACGTATAGGTACAGTGAGCCGTTCTATTCAAAAATAGAGTACATTTCTTCTATTCAAGAAGAGTTGGATACAATTTTATGGCTTGTGGATAGCGGTAGAGGCATTAGACTAGAAGTGATTGGGACAAGAAAAAAATATATGATCACGAGAGAGGTCCATAGGCATGGTGGCGGTGAGGGGGGGGGGGAGGTGAAGTAAAATAAAATTATGAAATGAAAATTATTACAAACTTGCTCTATCACTGAAAACATTAAGCTTTCTCAACTTCCTGTTGTCAAATACTCCATATAACTAGCATATGTTCACATAATTGAAAGCATAGTTTGAACTAGTGGTGAACTTTCAATTTGAATGGTTCCCGAATTAGAACTGAAGCAAGGCCTCATCTTGCTGGGGCCATCAATATTTACTAAGTTCTGTCGATTGAGGTATTATATTTTGCTTTCCATCATTGCTACTAAAACAACTACATGTAACTGCATAAACATCGGCATGCCATTTTATAATTTCTTGAACTGATTGTTAATCAGAACTAAGAATGTTATGCAAACTTAAGTACGAAGTAAAGAAGTAGTAAATTAAAGAAATGATAATGTTGTTGCATGGCATATATCTATTCTTATGGTAAGGGCCAGTTTTCCACCTCAAGGTAAACAATACTTTTCAACTATTCAAGCTAAATAATTTTCCTTCGATTTTTTAAAAGTTTTCTTTTATTTGTGGGACATTTTTCATTTTTTAGGGCCAAAGAAAAATTGTTATCCCAAGGACTCTGATTTCACTCCACGGTCCTGACCATGGTTCTATCCTTTTCAGTTTGAGACCTATCTAATAAAGAAGATATTATAATTAAATTGAAGCTATTCAATATCTTTCATTGTAAATTGTAGAGTTGATCGGATGTGTTGAAAAACGTCACAAATCATGGCTTTGCTCATTTATGGAGAAATAAATCATTCCATTTTTTTAAAATTAAGTTTCCCTCATGAAAAAAAAACCATGATATCACTTATTAAAAAATTATATAACTAAGAGAGATCATAAGTAATCAGCGTATTCAATAGCACTTTTCTGCATATCACAACAAATGGTATGGAGTTTTACAAACACATTGTTATGTACGCCTTGTCTCTAGTAGAGATGTATGAAAATTACCAGTAAAACTACAAATATCTATATATGGAGTGAATTCTGACAATTAGGTACTCTTGTTTCCATTATCAATTCCTGTGCAAGAAGGATACATCTGAGATGAACTTTTCACTAAATGGATGACCATTGAAAAAAAAAAATGTTATGTTTTAATAAGAATAATGATTATTAATAATTTCAATAATAATATAGTAATGTAAATTTCTCACTTGTGAAGGTAGAAGGGATCTGTACTGCGATCTACTGGGGTCATGTAGACGTTTTCCTTAGTGTGAAGATAGAATGGCTCCCGGGGTTCGCTGTAGTTCACACAATCTGCATAAGAACACTGAAACAAAGCATGAAGATTATGATTCACCAGTTGTTTGTTTTTGTAAGCCCTATAAAAGACCTAAAATACCAAAATTTCGGTTTAGAAACACATTTTGCCGATTGATCAAAAGGAGAGTTTTTCGACTGTAAAAAATCTTACTAGATGTTTTTTATTGGGGTTCGGTCAAGCTAGATAAAAAAAAATGCAATTTAAAAGAAGATAGATAATTAAAAAATACACATTTTTAAATTGTATTTTTTTGGACCGAACCCCAATAAAAAACATCTAATAATTGCCGATTGGTGATTGATATCATGAAAATGGATGTTATTCTGTTATTTATTAATTTCCATTTTAAATGAAATAAACTCCTTAGTTCGATCGATAAGGGGCAGTGAGCGAGATAAATTCCCTAAGCAGATTTGATTCCTATTTTTATTTTCGGTTCATTCCATTAGTTTGAAACTTTGTCTTGGTTACAATGTAGGATTTCTTAAGCAATAAGATCATTTAAGTCCACACCTATAAGAATTTTCTTTGTAATACGGGCAAACATTTATTGATGTCAATAATACGCTCAAAATGGTGGATCTTCGGTATTCACTAGTTGTATTTCAACATAAGTTATTTTATGTAATAATGTCTTCATTTTTATATGAATCTATAGAGTTAGCTTTAGCTCTGTCGCACTAGGTAGATAATATTAGAAACATTCGTTTGAATCGTGTCCTTATCTTATCGAGATTATTTACCTAAGAGTAATTTATGAAAAAATTTCAATTGTTCTATATTCTTCTTTATATTAAAGCTACTATTACTTCATTGTATAGCTTTCATTTATTTATCTCAAAGGATTATAGGAGAAAATTTAAGAAGTACGATTTTGCAAAAATGTCTGTTAAATGTGAAACAAATTTGGGTTTTCATATATGTAGTTTTTCTGTTTCCAAACCAAACAGTACTTCTTTTACAAAAATATACAATCTTAGTGGTATATATATCGTGAAATATAAAAATACTTTTTTTGAATATGTGTAAAACAGCTTTAATAGTCACCAAATACTGTTTGTTACTTGCTATGCCCGTTTATAATATGTATTTTAAAATAAGCACTGATTTTATGATTACAATACTCACGATAATGGAAACACACCCTCCAAGACAAAGGTATTTTCCATTTTATGCGTTTCTACATTACACACAAACGCTCACACGTTATACTGGTAGAGTCATGTAATTTTGCCCGTTAAAAAATTTCAACTACTGCCATCTTACTGAAATAAGTGTATTAATTCACTCTCATCAGGGTCTTCAGATATTTAGACTAAGGTATGTCATATTTAAGTTTTGAATTCGAAAACAAAAGTCAAGTTTTTATGTGTTTATCTTATTAACGGATCCTAATTCCTCATTAAGATCAGTCAACTGGGCAATCTCGTTTGACAGTAGAAGCTGATTTCAAACTTATTTTAACTCTCTTTTAACACTTTTATTGAAGAGAAAAGGCTCCAAATAAGGTTACCATATTTTGTAAGGGAATTAAATGAATGCCCTCAAAATGTGTTATAAAAAATGAAAACAAACTTGATGACGATGTTTGTATAAGGTTCTGTTGGCATCTTTTTGAGTTTTCTTTTGTAAGTACAAATTCTAAAATAGGTTTTAACTTAGTTTTATAAATATTTTTTTGTGGTATTTAATTTCACGTAAATTTTAACAAGTGCAAGGGAACAGAATAAAAAATCTAATTGTCCCATCCGGGACACGAACCTGGATCTCCTGCTATCCGGGTCGGTGCATTTTCCATTTACGCTACCGGGTCAAGTATGATAAGCTATTAAATTCCCCGCATCTGTGTCGAAAGTCCAACCTCCGATGCCGACGGATATATCGTCTTATGCTCGAAGGAGCTGACATTGTCTAGCTGTTTAAATAACTCTCGTTATTTACTTTTAAATTTTAATCCCACGTCCTGGCTGGGACAGTTAGATTTTTTATTCCGTTCCCTTGCACTAAAAATTGTTAAAATTTACCAGGGATTAAATACTTCCAAAATTTTTTTATAAAATTAAAATTAAGAATTAAATAACGAGAGTCATTAAACAGCTTGACAATGTCAGCTCCTCCGAGCATGTCTTATCGTCTTGATGTATTTGTCTGCCTCGGAGGTTAGACTCTCGACACTAGTGCTGGTAACTTAATATCTTATCTGGTTAGTCTCGGTGGTGTTAATGGATACCCATCGGCCCGGATAGCAAGAGATCCAGGTTCATGTCCTGTCTGTTGTTGTTTTAACTTAATATTTACGTGAAAAAAAGAGACTATTATAAATGTGCCTACCATGACGGAAAAGACGAAAAACCTCATTTAGTTGTATGTAGGAGGTTTTAAAGATAAGTTGTGTAGAGATAGCCGTGACTAGCCGGCTTGCACCCGGAGGACGTGCCCCTGCGTAGGGGGTTGGGCGTGAGAGGCAATCAGGGGTACCCCGGTTGTGCGATGAACCCACTCGCTGAATAGCTCGCCTTCCTAGTAAGCGCACAATGTGACTAGCGGCGTCTTTCCGGGAACACGGTCAGAGTCGGTGGGCAACGGGAGCTGGACTCCAGCTTCTCTGAGTTCCCCCCCCGCAGCGGTCGGCCATATTCCAAGCGGCAAACTCTTCCCCATTTTCAAGTGGGCTTTGTGATAAGCATCCCACTGCCAGGTGATGCACCCGCACTACCTGGTTATATACAGGGTCAGCGAGGCGAGATTTTGCAGGAGCTTACAATGAAGCATGTCTCTACGACATTAACCAAGCAAATCCATTTATAATCACCCAAAGCACTAAACTTTTCCTATAATAATCAAGTGACCTAAATTTTTACAGAAAATTATCATCTATCTGCTTTAATGGCATTGAGAGATAATAGACACATTTTATTTTTATATTGGCAAATAAACAAAAGTAGAGAGGATGTGAATATGGATGTCGGTCACGGGACTAAAATGCCCAGAAATATTTAATTTCTTCTTCAGGGCCTACATCACAATAGAAAATGACACTATATAAAAGACCAGTCATATTTTAAATAATATAATAAAAAAATAAAATTGTTATGTCACGATGTATATTTTGTAACCAAAGTTGGGAAGAGGCACTTCTAAAAGGGCTATCGACAAAAATTCCAATTTTTATTTCAATTATATATCATATTTCAGATTCTCTCTTATGTTGCGATATGTATTAAAATAAAATTGAAATTGGGAAAGGGCTATTTGAGAGAAATGTTTTTTTGTTTTTTTTCAGCTATGTATCGTTTAATTTTTTTATTGTTACTCTTACATGATATATTATTTGAAATTAACTTTCCAATCGGTAATTAAGGTAAAGATGAGTGGGGAAACTCTCTATATTTTGTATGTCAAAAAATGTTTAAATGTATTTTATCTAAAATTTACCTAAATGCATAAGATAATTAGTTTGCTTCATATGTTTGTTTTGTTTCTAAGTTAACAGAAGTAGAATATGGTTAATATGGGAATATAATATTCGTAGAAGAGGAAGGTAGTCATGATTGGATAAAGGTTTTGAATGTGAGGATGTGATCTCCGTCAAGATGTAGAGTTGAAGAAGACGCTCCGTTTCGCCCTGGGATGATTTTTCTGCTGTTTCTGAGCTTACTTTTCAAAAACGTTCATTCAGCCCTCTTAATAACGGGTAGCAGTTCGTCTATTTTTGCTTTTCTGCTCCAAGTCGTATTTTCAAGGGACATATACCCCGTACTCGGCATCATTATAATCGTCGGATTTCTATTATCATTCTTCAATAAAGAAAAGTCTGGGAAAGAGGGTGGAGGAAGTGTTTCAAGAAGAGGACAGCTAGAAGTAATATCCTCAATAAATTCGTGTCTTCCTTCTTACAAAAAGGATTTATACAACCCAAATAGTGTGAAAGATTTACTTGGGGAAGCTGAAAAGACAGCAAAGTCGTTAATGAAGGAGATGGAACACCTCGAGGTTGTCCGTCTAACGCTGGAAGAGCGAAGTGGGAAGCTGGAGCGCGAGAAACAGGAGGCCGAAGACAGGTTGAAGGCAGCTCGTCTGGCACTAGCCCTCCAGGTCGAGGGCCTGCGGAAGGAAATGGCGGTCACTCGGCGAGAACTCCAGCTTGCCGAGGGGGAGCGAGACGCCCTTAGGAGAGAGGTGGATTCCGCGTCCAGAGAGAGCAGGGTGGCCGACCTCGCCCTTCGCGACCAGGCCCGACTCGCCGAACAGCTGGATGCGGCCCGCAGCCAGCTGGCACAGCTCAGGGAGACCATCGGGACACTGAAGAAAGAGAAGGACACAGCCTTGAACATCCTGAAGGAGTTCGGCTGTGAAGAGAATGTCCTAACTGAGATGTTAGACAATTATACTGACATGGAAAGTGCCTCCGGAAGAAATGAGCCGCAAATCTGTCAGAAATCGATTGAGAACTGTATTTGCGACTCAATGGGAGTCGATATGGAGTGCACATTCTGTACAGAGAAAAGGTCAAAAGAAGACTTGAAACTATCTATTGAATTCAAGCCTGGTGCTCTGACAGAATCTCCAGCGTTTAGGAACTTCCTTATTTCTTCCATTCCTGAAGAGGATTGAATTGGATTTTACGTTAAAAACTACAATTTTCTAAATATATGTCATATAATTGCCAATAAAGGGAAAACATTTTCCTTCTTGCGTGATACTCGAATACTTGAAATATATTTCAGTGAAATTTATCAATGCATTATTTTTCAGAATGGTGAGGTAGAAAAATATTTGTTAAAACTTAGTTTTTGATTTCTATGTATTTATTTTAAAGTTTGTTTTCCTTACTAAAAGGATAAAAACATTATTAATTAAAATTAATAGGTTGATATTCTCAGTTGAAAATTACTTAACCTTCGGTAATTCTCATAAGGAATTAATTCAGAAAGAGGAACAAATAAAAATAGGTTATTTTAACAAAAGAACGAAAGTTTTATACAAAGTATACAGACATAAGCCCCTGCATCATCACTGATCTATGATCAGAATGTAATAAAGATTTATTTATTTTAAAAAAAAAAGATCTATATAAGGATCTAGGGCTACAAAGCCTACATACTGAATTTGGCTTTTAAACCTTATAAATAAAAGGGCCCATAGGAATCTCGAAATCGCATTCTTTAATATCTATCTTAATATGCATTTTTTCTTTTTTGTAGAATATATATGTTATTAAGTTTATATATACA
>KZ807065.1:549703-574500 GCA_000696205.2 Oncopeltus fasciatus
TCAAGATGTGACGTCAGTATATATATATATATATATATATATATATATATATATATATATATTTATTTATATAATTTTGAACGGTCCATATTTTTGGCTTCTCAAATCAAGAATCACGTCAAAACGCTTCGAAATTCACATTGTGGTACCAATGTGAATAGTTTGTCAATCCTTTGGGAAATCTGTTAATAGTTCTTGTAAATTTTTCAAAATTTACAAATTCAGATAAATCCCCACTTCTTTTTTCGATAAGAAGAATGAAAGACGAAAAAATTATTACATTAAATAAATATATTCATATTATTTTTCACTATAATAATTTTTTTCCCTTGGCTCCTATTTCGTCCATTAATGAAAGTTTGTTTCGTATTTAAATTTCTCTTGCCAAATTTCGCAGTAGAACAAGATTTTTGTATGCAAAATTATGAAGCTTATTTAAATTTTATTGACTATCATATCCTGAGCAAAGACTTTTCAGAATCTCTTGTGAGAACAATCGCAAAAGTTATAGAACCCGATGAATTGCATCCAGAAGTACACTGAGAATGAACTATGTTTACACTGCTATAACTATTAATTAACGTATGTCTATTAATTTACGCTCCACCTAAGTAATGCTATGGTTCCAATAAGTCTTATTTCTTATCCACAAGAGTTTTTCTTATACATATCTTGCCTTAAGTGAGTAAAGATAAATAATTATTTGTGTTAACTTACTCTGCTGGTAGGGTCAGAAACTCTGCAGGTACAGCCATGGAACCTCCCATAAATTCTCGCTTCTTCTGAATAGTCAGGTGATGTCCCATGCTGGATCAGTACATTCAAGCACTAAAAGCACAGATAAAGAAAATATTAAATTTTGATTTTATACTGAATTATTAAAACTGAAACATTGACATTAAGATTGATATATATATTATGATTTTTGTTCCACATTTTTGTGTATCTACATTTCAGAATCAACTGATCCAGAAGAAAAATTACGTAAATCTTACGTGACAATATCAGTCTTATAAAAGGATGTGACAATTCTTTTTTTTTTCTTTTTTTTTTCGGGCTCAAGGTAAGTTAATCGGCCTAATCGACTAATGCAAACTCTAACAATGTATTTATTATTGTAGTAAAATTTTAACTTCTTGGATTTGACGAGCTTTCTTATTTTTAAAATATAGAAACTAAGTTCAGTATTTAGGGTATTTATTAATAAATAAGTTAGTTGATAAGATCATTTTTAGCTGAAATTAGAAGAGTAGGAGGGGGGTATGAGAGGAAGTCTAAGTTGAAAAACTAGAATAACTTGGTGTACTGTTTGTGTTTTCACAGAAATTTATAGAATTTAATAAGTGTTAAATTCTAAAAGTTTATCTTTTATAACATTTTTAGAAAAAAAAAATCCCCAAAAAACCCATATTAAAGAATTCATTTAAGAATTAAGCTTTGCTTAAAAACTTCCCCTACTCACCCCTTTGGAATACTTTAGATCTTGCCATTTATTCTAATGTCCTTTTCCAAAAGGAAAGATAAAAGTCAGACATTTTCTTTTATTTATATCAAAATGAAACGAGATAAATCTGCTTTCCACGTTGCACCTTTAGAACTTACAATTAAATGGAATAAAGGAATGTTATAAGACATATACTTAATTTAACAGCACAATATTTCATAGTTATCAAATTAATAAACTAACACCCCATATTATTGAAAATAAAAAGCTTTATTCGCCAATTATTAGCAGCAGTAGTAGTAGTTATAATAATAATAATTTTTATTTGAGGGGGGGGGGGTGAATAAGAAAATATTAAATCTTAATTAAGATCTAGTTTATTTTTTCCCCTCTTATTTCGACTTGGACATGATCTATGATGGCGATATAAATCTGATAGTTAATATTATTTTCTTTCTAACTTTGTTCAATATTTGTTGAGCTGCTTTTTTTTTTTTTTTTTTTTTTTTTTTTTTTTTTTTTTTTTTTTTTTTTTTTTTTTTTCCCCCTTTTCTGTCAATTGTTGTACCTAGCTTTGAGGATTAATTATTTTCCTATTGGACACAATGTTTATGTGTTCAAGAATTTTTCTAACTTATAAGATAATTCTATTAGAGAACTTAATAATGTATTTCCAAGCCTAATTGTAATTATTACAGTCTTTTTACAAAATATTCAGAATTTATTCCACGAAGATTATAAACAGAATTAAACTGAAACTTTCTTCTTTAAACTTTTTTTATTTTATTTTATTTTTTTTTAGGGTGTAGCTCAAGGTTTCGGTCCTGCTTATTCTAACTATACTCTAAAAGTCTTTATAGAAAAACTTTATTACATTTATAAAACCTGAGAGGGTATTTTATATTGTATTGCATTCCACATCTCATTCATAAACAGCGCTTTGAGGTCAAGAAAAACAAGTTAACAATAATAATAATTCTCTTTTGTACGCTATTTATATAGATCATATGTAAAAGCCAAAAATTTGATCACGTGTTTTCCATATTCTTGGCGAAAAGCTTCTTGTTCTTCTTCGAGGTCAGCCTCTACAAAAAGCCTCAAACTTTTTATGGTGGAATTTGTATGTTATATTTTCCTTAGATTTAATTAGTTTAAGTTTTTTTTTTTGTGAATTAAAGTGAAGAGTATTTAAGTACTTATTCATTGAAATGTCTATAATGCAATAGTACGTACTTCTGCAGTAACAATGCTCTTCAATTAAATTTACAGTAGCTTCTTTACACGCTGTACTTCACACAAAATTATTTTTATATGAGAAGAGAGTTGGATGTGTTGTTACGTAATCTCTAATATATGGCCGAGCGATGTGGCCTGGTTTGTTATCTCTATTTAAAAGACAGATGACGTTACAAGTCAGTGTAATAGGACACTTGAATAAGTATTCTTTTTAATAATCACACGCCGGGAGTTAACTGTAAAATAATATATTTTGAAAAAAAGTTTTGTCTCTAACTACTTAATCTTTTCATTAATGAATTAGCCGAAATGCGATTGAACTTTTATATTTACATTGCTGACAATAAGAACAACAGTCAAAGTTTTTATATCAAGCTCCTTCATCGATTAATGTGTACTCAATAATTTCAAAAGTTATTGAGTAAAACTCATAGGTAATAACATTTTCTTCTCTTTCTCAGTTTAACATTTACTATTAGTGAATTTCGGAGAAAAGTAGCTATTGAGGCTGTTCCAATGACAAATGTTTTCAATTTTTCTACGATCCTACCCACTACAGACCAAAAAAGTATAAAATTTACTCACACACACACACCTATATACACTCTAAGATGATTTTAGTTGGGGTTCGGTAGAGGTAGATCCAAAAAAACACAAATTAAAAAAGGTATTTTTTTAATGAAGGATTATCTGCCAGACTTTTTTGGATCTACCTCGACCGAACCCCAACTAAAATCATCTTAGAATAATATCTACGGTCAACAAACTCTCATTTTGAACACCTATATACAGTGTCAGAAAGAGAGTTTACAGTTACCTGAATCATGAATTATTAACTTTATGAAGGCGCAATTAATTGTTTTTCTTAATGAAATTTGGCAATAGTACTTTTAAATGTAAAATGAAATAGTGCATTCTTTATTGAGCGAAATTGGATGAAAAAGATTGGGGATTACATGAAATGTCAAGTGGGAGTAATAAAAAAAGATTTTTCGCTGTAGTAGGCATAATATTTAGTTTAGGCCAGTGTGAAGCTGACTATACTCTATAAGTTGTTCACGTAGGCTTCGACGGTCGTCAGATATATTTACCGTTTCTTCTTCCGGGTTGGACCGTGTCAAATTGGTGTTATTTGCCGAGCTTTCGCACATCATGTGATGGCTTCTTCAGGGCTGAAAAGAGAATGTTTTTAAATTTAAATTAAATTAAATTAAAAATGCCATTCTCTTTTCAGCCCTGAAGAAGCCATCACATGATGTGCGAAAGCTCGGCAACTATCAACAACTTGACACGGTCCAACCCGGAAGAAGAAACGGTAAATACTCTATAAGTGTTAGGATTTCATGAGGTGTAAAGCTAAAATACAAAATGTTCACCTCACTACGGTACTAATTGTGATTCCCTCATTTTATGCAGCTCCTGCGTGAGTGTTGATTTTTTATTTGGAGTTTCTTCGAGAAACATTATGGCAACAGTTATTCACGTGATGGAAAAGTACAAAAACATCCTTATCTTCAACTGAGAAACTTTATGTTGAAAAACTAAATGACTCATCGATGTGAGATCGACATTTGCGACGTGTGATTTTTTTTTCAGAGATCTGTGGCAATGAAAAATTATAGTTTTCGTTCAGTATCAGTAAAACCCACCATTTAGCTGTTATATAGATTATCATGAAGAAAATATGAATAAATAAATACATTTTCCAAAAGAGGTTTTTTCGAGGGAGAAAGCTGATATTTTTGTCAATAAATGTTGGAGCCATTTATGCGCTACATTCTAACGCGTTTCCAAGATAGTACCCAGAAGGGCCTATTGATGTCTGTGAGGTGGTGTTCATTTTCTAAGCAACTAGAAATCTTTCTGAAACCTGCTTCCGAAGCTATACACTGCCGAATGATTTTATCTTTTAATTTTTTTATAGTATTGACATACGTCTTGCTGTATACAACTAAAATAAAATGGAAGTCAAATAAGAAATAAAAGAATTAATAACATTTGGTACTGTAAAAAAAAAAATTGAATAAATAATTTAAAAAATTCAAATGGGCTGGTACAAATACCGTGGTTAGCTTCATTATTTTTAAAAATGCCAAAAGCTGTATGTATACATAGAAAGGACCATATCTTTAGTTTCTCCTAAGTGCCAGGAAAATCTGCTATGGCGATCCCTCGAGCCGTGCTACATGTGTTACCGCTATAACAATTAGTAATGATGAATATGGAGGAATCTAGAAAGATAATGGTCGAAAAGGTTATTAATATGCTCATCCTCCTCTCTATGTAGACTGGAACGAACAGCAGGCTCCTCTGGCCACGAGTGAGCCACCCTTTCTTTCTCTATTCGAATGCAAGTTTGCCATGCAACAGCTGCCAGAATAGGTAGAAATCCACTAGTACGTTTTCTTTGGGGAAATATGTATTGTAATTGGAGTCAATTTTTAGTTTGATAACTCATGTTGGGGTGAACATTGCAGAGAAGGCTAAAGGTTCAGAAAGGCTTACAAGGCCTTTCTGAAGAGGAGGCAGCACATCCACTTCATGGATTCCACATCCATCTTTATAAGCCCGACACGCAGGCGCTGCGTAGACTATGCATATTCCTCATTACTCATCGAAAAAACGTATTTTGTTCGCACTAGACATGCAGGTAATCTCACACTCTCTACTCCGATTTTTCTCAATAGCCTAATTTTGCCTATCGTTTTGTATTTAAAAGCTACATGCCGAATTTCATTAAGAAAAACTTGAAACTGTGAACTGTAGATCGTTAACACACACATACACAAACATATATATGTACAAAATAAAAATTTAAAGTAAAAACTTAAGTTGTTAAATAAGTTACTGTGAAAATTATATTATTTAAAAAATGCCGGTTGTTTGTCTTAATTATGCTGTAACCTTTACCATCAAGCATTAAAAAGGNATGATGTCTTATTAAACACTGGATTTGATGCCTCCTCCTATTGGAGGAGAATAAATCGAATACACTTCAATAGCTACTTTTCTTCGGAAATCATTGAAAGCAATGGAAAATTAAGTTTATTCTTCATGACATTGATATGAATGGTTTGATTTACCTAGCTAGGATTCTCATTTACTATTTTTATTTTAGTCTCGTTCAAACAAACAACTACATTCACAATGTATTATATTACATTTATCATTCACATGACAAATTAAATAGGCTCCTGTTCTACACGTGTTTAGCCTGTTCCATGCCTTTTGGAAAATGTAGAAGCACAGAAAAAACCTACTTTTGACTTGAAGTACACTTCTATGCCAGGATATATGGAGGGATGATGGGAATTTATTGAATAATCCCCTGCCCAAATAGATTTTACGTAGTTAGACAGAGTATCGGAAAGACCAAGGTGTGACACCCTATGGCATCCAACAATAGGCACTTGACAGAAACCCCTCATGTAAAGGAACATAAATTCATTAAATTCCTCTTGATCAGAAACCTCTACCTGACAAAAGGCTCATCAAGTGAAAATTAATTTGACTCTGAAAACTTAAATTTCCTCCAAAGTATAAACTTAGTTAAACCCTTATGAAACAGAAACCTTCTCAAATTAACATGCCTTTCTATGATTGTAATTGTTATTTTTTAAACGCATTCTACTTAATTGGTTCTGTCTCTATCTGTCTCTATGTGTTTTCTAGAAGCATTTTGCCGGGGATATGAGTTTTCTATATCGGTGAGAACAAGTCAATAAACTCCAAATTTTTAGAGAGTTAATTTTTAGTTTGTGTGTTAATTTTACAACTTCTCGCTTATTATTTGCCTTTCATAAATCTTCATTGTCTTGTTTGGCTCTTAAGTATGCAATTAGTCAATTACTCTTTATTGGACCCACATTTTCTACTGTTCTAAATAGATATGGTTTTATCAGTGGGTTTTCATGGCATCTTCATGACATTGTTTAATGTTATTTAGACCATGTAAGCAAATTGTAAAAATACTCTGTATTTAGTTTTATAAAGTACAAACAAGAAAAGTATTTATTTTAATAAAGTCAAACAGATCAAATTCGCTTTTTAATACACTTGAAGCAGGTCTTTCAGTTCTTGACTACCGATCACGCAATGGAAAAATTAACAGTCCTGCGATTCAAGAAGAATGTGCTGAGCTTATCTGCCTCGTTAAAATATTGACCGAGAGCGAAGAGCTGAATGACGCTAGCAAAGATTTCAAGGAAGATGGAAATCGAGCTAAGATGACAAATAAATTATGTCACTAGAAATTTGTTTGCACAAGTCCTGGCTGAAACGTTTTCAAAATGAAATATTGACCGAGACTAGAATACATTTCCAACCGCGGATGATTCTGCTTAACTTCTAAACTATTATCTGGGCTTAGAGGAGACAAGAACGGACTTGTAAACAATGTTGTATAAATTAGTTATGATAAATTACCATACCATTAGTTTTGATTAAATGAAAATTCATTTCAAATAATATTATATAAACTTTAATTAGGAATTATAAACCTTTACAAAAGTGTTAAAACTACAATTTAGTTATAATTGTTTTCGTCGTATATCCATCAATTGTACTTAAAATAGACCATTTTCAAATTTAAGTCGTACCAATAACTTTAGTTTAATTTTTGCAGTATTATCGAAAAAACCTAAATTACTGTTTTTATTGCCCATTTGAGTTGGTAGGGTGTCATACCCATAGCTTAATGAAGTTTATCTTCCCTTTCACTGGAGTTTTACTTTGGTTAGGACAAATCAAAATAAATATACTTAAAACTTCGATTTTGCATTGAGCTTTCTGATGAAAGATTTGTTCTTTTTATATGAGTATAATATGTATTCATGTATATACATTTATCACATGTATTTGTGATAAATGTGATATTTTGTTTGCTATTGTGATCATTTATATTATGTTATACAAATGGGTGTTGTTTGTGTGGTATATCGTGGCTATATTAATGACATTGTTTATGACATTGTGATATGTATGTGTGTTTCACTCTTTTGATTAAATAGTTATTATTATCATAAAAATATGTTATACAGAAATTATATTTATCTAATTACATATCCAAATTTTTACACTTAGATTTCTGGAAATAAATATAAATATTTCAATCCTATGGGGGAGAGGTTGGTGATAGGGCCTACTAGAAACCAGCCTCCCCCCAGCCGACTCGCTATGTTGAGAGGGAGGAGGGGACATATTCAAAACTCTTGTTCCTCTTTCAGGTGGCGCTGGTGATGAGTACCAGGGAGGTTGTTGTGTCTGGCGAGACTCCCGCTAAGAGGTACACATTGTCTAGCTGTGTCTGGGAGCGGGAGGCGGCCACGACAATAGGGCGTTCCGCGGCGCTTTGTGCAGAGTACGTTACCCCGCGGCTCTCACACAGCGTATAGGCTCTACGGAGCTCTTCTAGTCTCCGGCTTTTGCCGTTCCAGAAAGTCGAGGAATCAATCTTGCCGAAAATGGGCAAAAATAGAGGAATAATGGTGACAATATTTAATGTATGGCAAAAACCTACAATCATTATTAAATACCATTAATTAATTATTATAATTATAATGAAATATTTATTTACTAGCTTCTAAGGGAAGTAAAATTGCATTAGGCTAATCTAAAGGGAAATGTGGGTTGGCGGTCAACCATCGAAGTTCATTTTTTAATTTCATCCCTTTTGTGCGCTTTTGTACGAATTTTACTCTTCCATTCCTCCAGATGAAGGTAAGGTGGATATGGATAACAGCTTTATCTTGAAGCAATTAGTCGTAATTGAGTGTCGTAAAGTGTATGACGTACCTGTATTTGCTGGTTCTCTGCGGCGTCGTTGATTGGACTCTTGCCGTAGTTGTCTTGTAAAACGGCGGCGCCGTGGCGCAGGAGCCAGGTGACGCATTCCACGTGACCCCTGGACGCAGCGAAGTGGAGGGGTGTCGCACCGTCTCCGTCCCGGAGGTTCGGGTCCACTCCTTGGTCCTCCACCTGCAGACACTTGTTGCTTAGCAAACACCTTGCGGTTTATAAGGAAACGTTTTACAGCTTTTTACTGGATTTACCATATTTCTTCTTACCCCTTATCACTTTGGCCGTAACTTTTTTAATTTTTAACACATCTTGTTTTTATGAGATCACATTATTAGAATATTATTCAAATATAGGTAATAATTTATGTAGGTAAATATTCTAAATGATGGATGTTTTATATTTTAATGTAAAAATGTAAATGTATCTGGATTGATTTTCGTCATGCATCAGCAACAATTTCTCAAAAAAATTGTATATATTTAAAAATATATATGTATGTATGTAAGTATATATATATATATCTGTATGTAAATATATTTCCTTTAATTTGATGTGGAAAAAATGTATTATTTATTATAAATTATTTATTCCCTTAATTGTTTTATTTGTCTTAAGATGTAACATTACGAAAATACAAAAAATAATATACACTATTATGTGTTAATTTATAAGATAAAACAGCACTGAAAACAAAATTGCTGCTTTTCCATTGTCAAATTTCTTTGGGCTGATTTTTTTTTTTTTAATCGGTGAGTTAAAGGGAGTTAAATTAACAATTACTCATAATTGTATAGTTCTCCTGCACTTAACTTACGTTTAATTACACCTACCCATTTTAAGTATTTTTTTAAAATCTGAATTAACTCTTTATTTAAAAAAAAAATTATCTGTACATTTTTACACTTAATTTTTTGATGGGGTACATGATAAGAGTCCNTCAATCTTTGATCCAATTTAAAGAATGTTCTGTAAGAAAGAAGCATTCCAAACTTGCATTTTATTCAGTTCAATGAAAAAATTCATTGAGCTTTTAGATTTGTTGTGAGTGTACACCAGTTAAGTTAAGTAGAAGTTTGAGCATCCTTGAGTTGTATTTGGGAGTCGTTTTGATAAAGCTGTGTTGGGTGAAGGACTCTGCTATGTGATTTTAAAGGATGTCTTTTCTACCTATAGTAAAGCCGTGTTAAAGCGTCTTGAAGGATGATCGTAGTATTTTTTATGCTTTATTATACCATCAATGGCTACAATGATACAATGATTATGATGATGGCTACAACATTCTTTTGCTGGACACCGTTTTCTTGGACAAACGAAGTGAGTAGTTCGCCACCGATCTTAGAATCTCTTATTGAAAACTCTCAGTGACTCATTAAGCCATTTCTGAATGTAAATTTCAAGATGAATCCTTGTAATCCTTATCCAATGAGAGTGTCTATTATGACTCTCCTTCAAAGACTCTAAAACAGTCGCTAGTAGATGTTATTTGTCTGGGTTCGGTCAAGGTAGATCCAAAAATCATCTACTAATAATCTTTACGGTCAACAAACTCTCAATCTTAACTTAAAACAGTCGTTTTTAAGTAGTTATTTATAAGCTGAATTCATCTGCGAGATTAAAAAAAAAAAGAAGAAGTTTCTTCTCTTACTTTTTTACTTCTTTGTAAGTACAAAATTTAAAAAAAAAAAAAAAAAAAAGAAATCTTTGTGTGCTTACCATCCACTTGAGGCAAGCAATCGCACCCATCTGAGCGGCAGCGTGCACGGGCGCCATCCCGTCCTTGGCTCGGATGTAGAGGGAGCCTCCTGCCTCAAGCACCAAGAACTTGAGGACTTCCAAATGGCCTTCCTGGGCTGCTAAGTACACCGGCGTCACCTCGTTCTCCATCTGTGTGTTCGCTCTGCACAGAAAAAAGTCACAGGCTTTAGGAAAGACAGATGCTAAGGTTAGTTTCGAATGTAAACACCTACATTCTACATAATTTTTTAGTATTACATAAAGTCCTCGCACCAATCATTGAGAACGGAGCAAACCACCGGAAAAGTAACATGACTAGTCTCTTAGTTTCCGACTTATGTTTCAACACTTTTTATCTTCAGGATATACAGGCAAATAGATGCACTGGCTTTGGCATACAAGTTTCAGACTTTGAAACATCCTCTTACAATGTTAAGGCGTAAGTAGGGGGAGGTTTGTGAATTTATGATAGGGTCGGTAAAGTCGTGGTAGAGCCAGGTGAAATGCAGAAATCAATATGGATTTCAGTTAAGGCTGTGACAATGAAAATCCAAAGAGATGCACATGACCTGGAACGATAGCGAAACAATGTAATGGTTTCTCACAAGGGTTAGTAATATTTTGTTTATTTTACTTATGTAAGCTTTTACACAAGAGGTTTTAAAGGGTTTTGATAATATATACTCCTTATTGAAAAACATTTTGAAATGGAGTTCAATAAGTGATGACTCAATGCGGTTTACAATTTATCTTGAAGCAATTGATTTAAACTTATAAAGAAAAAGTAATTAATGCCTTTGGATGGGGATTTTCAGTAGAATTGAAACTCAGGCATAATTGAGCCAGAAATTATGCCATTAGAGAGTTTTCACTTGGGGAAACTCGACAAAATGTTTTTTTATTTTATTTTTTTTTTTTTGTTTTTTTCGGAAGGAGGTCAGAAGCATATATCACACAATTGACCCGCCGGTGTTCCTAGTTCCCTTCCAGGGAGTTTCTTCTTTTCTTCACGTGTATAATTTGATCCCCTCCGTAAGCATGTTTTCCAGACACCCAGCCTGATGGATATTAAACGGAGGGAAACCTTAGGGAATACGGGGCAGAGAAGGAAACGGGCTCCCTTGAGCGCTGAGAGTGTGGCGACTTTCACGGTAAGATTCGGCCAAGAATGCCGCAACCAGTGCACCTCGCCGTTACATAAGACATCTCCAGGACACTGGCTGTACGTACCACGCAGGCGAGCTACAGGATATCTCAGCCCTTGCTCTTCTGCAGTTAAATACGCCTCGCTCACGGCGTCGTAAATAACTTAACGATACATGAGTTATCATGATTATCTACTTGTAAACCTCAGAAGAAAGGAAAAGTTTACGACTCCATAAAAACAGTTTGGTTCTACAAATATCCTGCTAATTCAGGCTTACTTATTAGACGGTGGTGTCCTCTCCTGTGATCACAAGAATGAAACAAGACATTAATATTACTTGAACTTTATATTTTTCATTCTCCATTGATCCCTCAAGGAAGAAATTAACTGGCCATCCTGGCTCTTCGCCCCCCCCCCCCCACTCCTCGGTAATTCCGGGGCCTGTGGTCGCCATTCGCTTCTTTAAAACGTCTCCCTGGCGCTAATGACCAAAGATTGTCACGCCAAAAAAATAAAGAAAGAAAGAAAATTAATTCATCTTCTGTATTTTGCTGCAAGCAGCTAAGAGGCTTTGAAGTTGGAAGCTGTCCCTTCCAAAATCGGCTAATTCTAAGTTGAAATGACAGCTTATAAATCTAGAGAGTACTTCAAGTGTTAGAACGTGTTTTTTCGCAATCCACGGCATACTAAAGATGCTATGTTCTCAGCATACTGTTCTGGCCGCCTAATTTTTTCCCATTCAATGATGCATAGTACTCAAAGAGGGCTGGGTGTTCCAAGGAGTATACCAGGATCCCCAGAGTCATTACAAATAAAAAGCACAGAAAGAAAAACTAACCGTCCACTGTGACTATTGAATCAAGGACTATCAAGATATCATGTTCACTCAATAATAAATATAAATAATTAATTTGAAATTATGGAAATTGAGTAAGTCAAAAATTGAACGAATAAATAAAATTAGAGAAATTAGTATATACTAAAAAATCATTAATTGATTAAAAATAATCATTTTAAACAGACATATAACATACTTGATTAATACCTGTCGAATTCATGCATTTATAGGGGTAAATTAGTTGGATTTTCATGAGACATAAAATTATATTTTGAAAGCTGAATTTTAAATCAGCTTCCAGAGTGAGACAAGTAGGTCAATCACACCTTTCAATTCATAGCGTTTCTAGCAGGAAATTACACACCAGCGATTAAACGCCGTAATTTAGTTGATACTCTGGCCTTATTTTTTTTTTTTTACAAAATAAATGGCGGAAAAAGCAATTACTGCTAGGGTTAAGAAAGGTTTTCTTCCTATTTCATGAGCTTCATGTCTTGTGAAGTCGGTTTTCATCACCAATACCTCTCCATAATTACAGGTCCATAGACTCTCCTCTCGCCATAACAAGTTCTATACAATTTTCCCCTCTTTATATGGGTTTAATTTAATTATGTTTTAAGAAAATTTGCAATGAAAACTCTAAATACTGGACCCCATGGTATGCAGGCGAAAACTAACATGTCTCCGCTTTCGCAAGTTATATAATTTACTTCTTGATTTTATGTTTTTGCATATTTATTATATACTACTGCACTGTTTATCTGCCTGGAAGTTCTTTATTTTTATTAATTTATTTTCGGAAAGGATGATATTACAGTATTAATAAATGAATCAACGGTCTGATTTTCTTATGTACTCCCTAATCTGATGTATTGTAGCAATGGTACTGTATACTTATAAATGTATGTATAAATGTATTTTGTACATATTATATAATATATATTGCAGTTATTCTGAGTATCTGGTTTTAACGCGATTGACTATTATGATTACGAAGAGTTATTTTATAACATTATCCATGCATGGGTTCGACACTCTTTCCCTCCCTCTGTTTTTTGATATTACGCTCTGTGAGTAAATGTGTGTGGGTGAGTGAGAGAGGGGGGGAGATAGAGAGAGAAAGAGAGAGAGACAGAGAGAGAGAGAGAGAGTGAGAAGCGGGGGGGGGGGGGAGAGAGATTTAAAAAATTGGTTTTTCAATAGAGACATAAGTTGTTTTGAAGTTAAAGAATGAAGCTTGTACGTTCACTGATTTTTTTCAAAAATCAGATCCACATAAAGGTACGAAATGTGCATTTTTGTCCAAGCTCATAATCTTACTCTTCTGAACCAAAGTCCATACATATTCTAAATGCGGATTAAAATAAGGTTCAAAATGGCCGAAGATTAACTATTTATAGTAATTATTTGTTTCTGTCATATATATTTGGTGTAAGCTGAGGGAACCTAATTTCACACTTTATTATTATTTGGAAACAGAGTAACTGGTAAGGTAAAGCCGAATTGAATGATGTCAAAACAAATTTAATAATAAAACTTACACTTCAAGTTTATAGGCTTGCAATTAGTATTAGAAAAAGACCTGGTTGATATTCGGAGCCTAGGAAAGGATTGGAATGCGGCAAAAGAACTCGATGTGTCTCCTCTTGATGAATCCGCGGATGGGTGGAACATGAAGATCCCGATACACGGAGGCAGTCCTTTGTGCGCTGCCGTGGAGCTACTCCGCAATGCATCCCTCTGGAAAGTGTGTGGCTCGGCCTGGTTTCTGCTCACACTTGTACAGCTTGAGCAGCGGTGACAGGGACTCGGAGGTGATCAGTCAGTCGCGTTTGCCCGAGTCCCGCAATCACGTCAGGGGAGAGTGTCAGGTATTGCCAGCCGTCGACGTGCTGCTCTCCTCCACCTTTGATCAGCTTACGTGGCAAGCTGTTCATTCCAGTTGCTTTCAACTTAATATTGTCATTCCTAGATCGAAAGGATCCTGTTAATCCACACAATCTTGCTTAAGTCCCCTTGTCTTGGTTCATGTCACCATGTATTTCCTTGGTCCTATGGTATTTTCTCAGCTAATAACTTGTTGAGATTTGCACATAATATATAACAGCCATAGTAAGTTGTGATATGCATTTAAATTAAATTAAACCGGAGGAAGCTTTAAATAAACAACGTTTATTAATTCACACTTGAATTTCAATAAAATATTTGATATTAGTTTGCTTTCATGTTTTTGTAAGCTGAAAATGAAATCTTGTAAGAAATGAGCTTCTCACTAATAATTTGCTCCTGCCAGTTTGTCCAGAGCGATGAACGGCACTTCCTCCAGTGATATAACCTAGGTTTACAGTCGCCGTGCAGGAGTCGCCATACCTGTCTGGGACGTTATAAATACGTCTAATTTAGTACCAATCTTCTCTTTCACTTTCTCTGCTTCCTAAAGTTTCCAGTTCATCCTGGAAAGTGATTAGCGTCTTCCTCTTCCGAATCTAGAAACTTTCTTTTCCTGCAATGTCACTGGAGAGTTCTCCATTTTTTTAAATGTGTTTGAATTAAAGAACATGTGGCTCTTTCCAGTCGCCAACGAGTTGATTAGCCTATGAAATTAAAAAAAAAAGGAGAAGAAATTTCTTGGGTGCAGCTGACGTGATGTCATTTTACCTTAGAGCATTGAACTACAGGCTTGTTCATTGATTAAAAATACATTTTAGGAGTTGCACAGAAAAAATAAACAACTATGAGTGAGGATTCACATAACCCGGATGATTACTTGACCCTTTTGGGTGCCACAATTAAGTTGTCTTTCGGCAAAAATTTTCACGTAGCATTTAAATGAAAATTTAAGAAAAGCTTGTTAAAGGAGTAAAAAATAAATAAATAAAAATAAGAAGAAAAAGAGAGAGTTATATAATTATATAATCATTAGTAGAAGTAGCCCTGTAGATTGTATATCAAAATAACGAATTTAAATATTATTTACTCATCCACAACAATTAAAATTAAGGGATTATCCTGGAACTCAATTGTACCAGAATGCACCAACGGATGTAATTATTTTTTAAACATGACTAAATTCGTAATGTAAACATTTAAACAACATATTTAATAAACATAGAAATTTTAACGATTTCACGGGCATTATTTGATTTTTTTTTATTAAATAAGAGTTGACAAATCGCATAAAAATAACTGTATGAATTATAGTCAGAACTATCAGAAATATGTAATTAATCATAAATATATTCAGTTAATTAGCAGAGTCATAACATTTGAGGAGGACTATTGGAAAAAAATGGCAAAAATGGACTATTACAAAATGGCAAACTCAATATCTTTTATTATTAGTAGAATAAAATAAATTTATAGAAACCCACAGATATAAAGCGAAATTGTCAAACATCTTTGTTCTAATTTTTTTTTTTTTTTTTTTTTTTTTTTTTTTTTTTTTGTATTAGCCTCTCTTTGAAGCACTTAGATTCATGGAGAGAGGGGCGCTCTCTGCAGGTTGCCTTCCCATTCTAAATATCCATGGCCTTATGGATAAAAGTATGTCCTGGGCGGATTTGTACCCGCAGCGTGAGGAGAACTGATCTCATAAGCTATCCTGGCGCACCTCTATAATGTTTCTATAAAAGACGTATGTTAAGGAACATATATAAAATGTAACTTGGAGGATTCAACGTTCTTCCCATTTTTTTTATAAATATTTCCACAGACTATAGAAATTTGTTCAGTTCAGGCAGAACCAGATTTTCTTGTGAGAAACAATAAACATTTTTTTTTTCACATTAGTAGTACCATGGAAGGAGGAATTGGAAGATGGAGAGGAGTATGAGGGGAAGATGGGCTGATTACCAGCCCCCAGACTCCAGGCATTATGGTAATTCCTGCGGGTTCCTGCGGACACGGAGAGCTGCCCATGGAGATATGGCGGGCACTTTCGCTGCTCAGCAGAACAGTGACCGAGAGAAAGGTGTGTGTAGCCTCGCAGATCCCGGGCCAGTTCGCCTAACCAGGCCGCCATCAGATGAGGGAAGTGGTAATGGCGTACTACCATACCCTTCCTAGGCAGATAGGGGGAGCTTGGAGGAGGATGGAGGGGCCATCTACTTTGAGCGAATTCAAGTATATATGTGTATAAGATATATATATATATATATATATATATATATATATATACACGCACCTACATATGCACATTGTATAAGGATGACTTTTTATTGAGCGAAATGAGAGTAGGAGTGAGAGTTTACATAACTTAATTTTTGGAAGCAGTTACTATCGGAATGAGACGCAATTTAGCACATTCTATCTAAATAATAATTTCAAAATGTTTCCATCAAATCAGCTAAATCGAATTGTCAAAAGGGTGGAGATTAACAGAGAAATGATATCCAATTAATACATTCCCTTACATGCTGAAAGACGTTATTTACACATGAACACAAAAGGTTCTCAATAAATCCGATTAGAAGTATCTCTAAAATTCTGATGACTTCATAGAAGACCTGTCAGAAGTAAAGAATCTCTATCTCTGGATTCATTAATTAAAACACCTTCGATGCGACACACCTTTTATTTATCCTTTTTTAATGGTAAAATTCCATAATCACACGTCATTCATTAAAGTAGTTCACTAAAAATTTTATTTTTTAATTTAAACTCAATTTTGATATTTTTAAAATTTCAAAGCATTTCTTGTGTAAAGGATTTTAAAAATATTTAATATTTTACAATAATACTTACATTTAATAGTACAATAATATTTTTTTTAAAAAGTTTAGATTATTAAAATTTTTTTTAGACTAGTTTAGTCTTTATAAAATTTTTGAAGAATATATAGTGACAGAAATATTTGGAATTCATTTATTATACCTGTATATGAATCGCTATCTATCCAAATCCAATTCTTTTTTTACTATTTGTATTAGAAATGTACATTTCAGCTACTTTTATAAGATCTTTTGAAATCGTTTGCACTCACCTCCTTTCTATTATATACTCTCAGGTGTGTGTATGTATATAAATATACACACACAAATACATATACTGATCACAATTTTCAGTTTTTCTCTATGAAATCCGACATGCAGTTTTTAAATTTACTTTGTGCAATGAAACTCAAAAGATACGCAGTAAAATATAACAATCAGCATTGGAGGTTTAACTAAATCGGAAATTTCAATATTACAATTTAAAAAATGAAATTAATTGTCTTTCTTAATTAAATACGAAATATCGTTTTTAAATCTAAAAAAAAAAAAAAAAAAGCTCGGTTCTTTATTGAGCGAAATTGGACGAATAGGAGTGGGGGGGGGGTGAGAGCGAGAGAGAGAGATGAGAGAGAGAGAGAGACAGAGAGAGAGAGACCTGCCATTTCAAACATTTTTTTTTTCGCTCCACTGAGGGTTACATTTAGATTAGCGGATTTAAACTCAACAGAGATTTGCTTAGTAATAAAAGATACCAACTGAAGATGACCGAGTCTAACCCCCCCACCCCCCAATCATCACCATGTATAAAGCTCCCTCTAGAAAAGCCTGTAGTGAGCAAGTTCGTGGGGCATGGAATTTTGTGATCTGTAGAATCACTTATAGAGCTGACATGGTTTCATTTCTCGCTGCTATAGTTGTGTTAGACGCCAGTAAATTGTGAAATAACACTTGAGAGAATAAAAACAGCAGGTGATTCACTTATCAAGTAGGCGGACTACATCATGTGGAATTGTTGTTGATAAGTATTAGGTAGTAAACAGTTCTTATCGGATTTCATCAATTACATTCCAGTTACTCCCTAAAACCGCTCATATTAGCCTGTCTGCGGCCATCTGAGGATGGCCTTTTCCATAGGTTTATATATATATATATGTGTGTGTGTGTGTGTGTATGTATATATATATATATATATTTTTTTTTTAATATTATGATTTATAAGAACAGTGTACATGGGGTGTACACGGTAAAGAACATAGTTCGGTGAGTATGTTTTAAACATAGTATGTTTAATGAGTCGCACCGGGAACTANAGAATATATATATATTTTTTTTTTAATTACCCTTTCGAAGGGTCACACCCTTGGCTTTGAGGAAGCTTTTATTTTTCGATAAAAGCTTTCCCAGGGACTACTTCCATATTTATAAATGATAAAGTATTAAATATCCCTGGGCATTGTAAAGTCAATGAAAACTAATCACTTTTTTTTTCTTACAAGAAAATCTTAAAGTATTGACGAATGGTCTCCATTATGTTTTGATATCCGCTTAGCAATCATAGCGGAATCTAGAACCAAATATAAAGCTTTTTTAAATCAGGAATGTGTGGCATAGAGTACATGGCTGTCAATGCGAGTGTTTTCACATATCGTGTTCCGTGGTGACAGTTTTAAGGAGGATTTGGAAATGTATGGACCGGTGAGTGTCTTCAAGTACCTGTGTTGTTCCTATCTGAATGGCAATGGGTCTACTGAGATGTAAAAGAAAGCCTCGCTTTGCTTTAATATTCACCCGCAAGCACCTTGTAATGAGGAATCAGAGATATTTAGGAGAAAGAAAATTCGGATATTATGGTAATAGTTGAGGCACTATTGACCTGATTGTCGGTAACCTTGCCTGTCAAGCATGAATCCCCTCAGTAGCAGGCAATATGGACTTCGACTGCCCAGACGATACAATGCAGTAGGCTCAGGAAGTATGGGGTGTTCCCCATGGAATGATTCCAGAAGACCGCTGACCAAACAACTTCATTGATTTGCTGCCTGCGGGGAAGAGAAAGAGGTCATCCAGGATCAGGCGAATTGGAGGAGATGCCGAACCGTGGCCTCCAAGACAGAATGGAATTCTGTTTCGGCAGTCTGATGCAATCCACGATGTAAGAGTAAGCCAATAGGAAAGAAAGAACGGTTCTTCTTCATGGCTGCCAAAAGGCCAAAAATATTCAGATCATTTTTAAATATAATAGGCATTTTTAAATAAATTATCCGCAATTTTAAGCCGGATTTCATTAAATTTAGATTTAATAAACAGATGATTTGTTGAAAATTAGAAAACGCGTTAAGTTTTTTTTTTTTTTTTAAATAATTTGATTTATTGAAGAACCTAAGAGTTCAAATAGAAATTAGTAAATAATATCTGAACCGGGTGAGTATTAATCAAATCACGGATATTTAAAAAATGCGACATATCCTTCTATGTGATATCTTCCCAAAAAAACACTTTTAAAAAGAGCATATAAGTAATATTAATTTTAATTCAGTGCTGGTTTTTGAATATTTTATGTGTGTGTGTTATTTTCTTTCTTCGAGACGGTTTTAGAAAGTTTTAATAGTCTTTTCCTTGTTCTTTTCCATTTTTAATTTATTAACCCTTCTGAATACCATCTTTAATAAAACTTGAAGAATATATTCAATTCAAGTAGATATCGCTTAGCGATTTTCTGATATTGATCATAAATTTTGTTTTTTTAATTAATTATTTTATTGCCAAGTTTCGTGGTTAATAATTTCCAGGACAAATTTCAGAATAATCAAACCATATTTTAATTAATTAAATTAATAACTATTTGAATTGTATGTACTGAACTATAGTACACTTAAGTGCAAAATCCATCAGGTACCTAGAAAACACATTCTAACGAGGCCTTATGTTTTCACTTGTTTTAAATAACCCTATCCTTGTAATTAATGTATTTGTATGTGGTTTAATGAATGTAATTTTTTTTATTCGGTTTATATAAAATGCTATAAAAAAAAAACTTTTTTAAATAAAAAAAAGAGTTCGCGATAACTCCAATCAAGATAATGAAATTTTTCTCATCAACATATATATTTTCAAATAAAATTCCTCATTATATATTTAAGATAAAACACTTAAAACTTAATTAGGTAATGCAACATTTTCATTCATTTTAAAGCGAAAAATTTAAAAATGATTGGTTATTTAATTTGTATTCTAATGATCGATTGAAATCAAAACCATCTTTATCAATTAAAGATCATCAGAGAGGGGAAATCAATTAAAATATAATATAATATGTACACAATTTTTTTAGGAATCAGGTTAAGATTTAAGTTAGGGCAGCAATTGACAACCAATTTATTTCAACCGTCTGGTGGACATGTTATTAGAGTCATTGGGAACTTTCAAACAATTTCCACTGCTGAGAAGCGTATACTGCTGAGGACACGGTCATGGTGACGAATTCCAGGATCGGTTCGGCGGGAGAGAGAGAAAAAAAAATGAGAGTCCACCTTCTGAAAGGAAGGTTCGTTATCGGTCCGTAGACAGGGCCCCGCCCGACAATGGACCGGGTTTAAAGGGGAATCTGGATACGGGCATAGGAAATCGCCGCATCACCCCACTTTCCGCAGAGGGATGTGTGGGAGTGAAACCTCCCTTCAAGTGCCAATATGGCGCAGTCCGACCACTGCATATGTACAACTTCTCAGAGATTTACTGGATAATTCTGGAGTCTTCTGGAGACAAGGTCGGTGCTTTCAAGGTCCAATTGGAATAATCAAAGTCCATTTAAAAGAAACAAAGAAAATAGACTTTCTAAAAAGGGGGGATGTAATTACATTCTTATATATCTATTAGAAATTATGTATTTGAACTTTCTTTGAATCTCCCCCCCCCCCGGTTGATATTTCAACCATTAATGACAACAAGTAATTATGTGTATGAAACGCCTCAATTACCGTATTTAATTTCATTAATTTAAGAAGAGACCTGCCTAACCATCCTAGTTATATTATTAAATATCTTTCTTAATACACGTTTTTCGTAAAAATGTCATAGAGCATAAATTTTGTCATTAAGAGTGTTTTAACTGTTTTATCATTATAATTTTAACCTAGTCATTGGACTCCAATCCTTACAACCTTACAAACCTACCCCACGACTAAAACTAAAATGGCCTCGCGACCTCTTGACGCTTAAATTTACTAAGAGGGAGGTAAATAAGCCCTTCTTCTTGTAAAGTGACATTTTATTTACTAATTTTGTCTGGTTTTTTGTTTGTGTGTCTGTGTGAGTGTTTGTGTGTATATGCATATTATTAATTTTTTTTTTTTTTTTTTTTGCTGGGTTAGCCTCCCTTGCAACCACTAAGGGTCATTGGAGGGAGGGGCTATCTACAGGTTGCCACCCTATTTTAAACACCCATGGCTCAGGACAACCTTCTATATTATAAATAAAAGATTGACCTGGGCGGGATTTGAACCCGCGGCGTCAGGATTGCGAGACCCGTACGGATTCCCTGAGCTATCCCGGCGCCCCATATATTATTAATTAATTCAGTTTTCAACTCAATGAAGGTAATTAGAACAGATTTCACAGGAAATGTGGAGTACGTATGCCGTACACAATAAGCAATCCCATAACAGAGCGGTATTTATTATTTACCTACAATTTTGTAATTTCATTCCATCGATATCTGCACTTAATTTACGCTTGAGTGCGGATGCTCACTCTCACGACCGGAGTGGTGTAATCATGCTCACAAGCCCCAAAGATATAGTTAAATCTTGTTAGTGCGCTTGAAATGATTTTAAAATGTATTTTCTCATAGCAAGTTGAAATTATCTATTCCTCACAATACTTTTCCTCATGGAAAATTCAATAGCAGTAGTAGTCCACACACAAAATTGCAAAGTGTGGTTAATTGAACTAAACAGAGCCTCGTTTAGTGAATGTGGAATAAGAAATTCTATTTTATAATAACTTTAAAAGGAACTGGGCTGATGAAAATTTTATATTACATTAGAAATGTATAAACAATTTTCGAATGATTAATTATATTAAGTGGGGTATATCATTCTAATTAAAATACATTTATTTATATAAATTTATTTATACAGAGAATGCTGAAGGAATGTAGCCATTGAGGTTATTCAGATGATAGAAAAATAATCATAATACAACAATTTTCTATTCTTTAGCCGCTTTTTGTAAGTAGATTACAAAAATGAAAAAGTTTGGAATGTTATAGCAGTCATAATTTATATACATAAAAACGCACAGTATTTTAGTCATATCCTCTGTAAGATCCGGGGAAGATCCGATGAAATTTTTCATACGTCTTGACAACTACGTGAATAACTTAATTTCCCCATGGTAAAACTGCTAAAACAATTGTCACACTGCAGAACATAGCAACGGCTGCTGTATTTAGACCAACTAAGTGAAAATAAAAAGGCTATAATCTTGTTATATTGAAAACATTTTTTGAGTTATAAAGAAAAAGTCAAATGTTAGCAGTGGGGGTTAAACTGACATCTTATATTTTTTTAGTATCTTTATAACGTATTAGACACCATCTTAGACTGAACCAAATAATTTCATAAATACCATTAAATGATAATTCAAAATTTTGATCTACTGATTAGCGAAATCAGTCTATGAGAAGAAAGGACTAATGATTATAATTAGAAATATAATAATGATTTATTTTTCAATATTCAATACTTTTCTTTTAAGAACTGCTTAACTAGATATTTGACACTGAACTTATCGACTAATGTATTATATTTATATGAACTCAAAAGACGATATTAAGTAGTTTTAATTATTTATTTAATTTTAATGAAGGTTCTTCTAATATTGTCATTTAAATAAATATTCAATAGCCTACATTTTAATTTGTAAAATTGAAAATTTCAATATGGCATTTTTATGATATTCATGTTGTAAATTATATTACTCCTGATGATATATTTCTTAAAGGTGTTTTTGAAACACTAGGTTTTGTCACTAATGAGAAAAATTTTCCTTTCTTGAATTATATTAAAACTTTTTTTTTATGACAAACTTAAATCGCAAAACAATATGTTAATTTTTTTCTCTCCGGAAACCAATAGGACTTTTTCCAGAGAAGAAGATCCCAATGATGGAAGTTGAAAGCTGTACACATGGTTGCTTCTTTAGATGTTTTCCCATTGATAAGAGCTGCATTCATTGATTATACAAGGAAAAAATATTCTCCTACTGGGAGGACTAATGAAGCTACCGCCGGTATATGAAACTGATATACATACTCAGACGGAGACTGATAAGAAGGATTATAATCCTCAGGGTAATAATGATGAATGACTTACGTATGATTAGGATGAATAATCACTAAACAGCTACAAGTGGCATCCTTTGGGGAAAACCTTCAACAGAATCAACCGTAAGCTCATTTGGGAAATCACCTGTCACCATACGAAACATTTTAAAGTAGAAATATGGATTTTTTTTTTTAATTTTAGGGGCACCAGGGTAGCTCATTGGGTCCGCTCGGGCCTTGCAATTCCAGCGCTGTGGGTTCAAATCCCGCCTTGGATAAATTTGATCTATTAATAACAGCTTACCCTGAGCCATGGATGTTTAGAATGGGATGAAAACCCGCAGATAGCTCCTCTCTCCAAGACCTCATATGATTGAAAGTGAGGTTAACATTTAGAGAAATAATTTTTTTTTTTTACTTTGAAAATTATCTTTTCTCGCCGCTGACCGTGTTTTATTTTTTGACCATTTACCTTTACTGATGGATAAATTGAAAATAATATTTTACAATTATTATGATCTACACAATTTTTATAACACAAATAATACACAATGTATTTTGGATTATTTATTTTGTTCTAACTATAAGCCTTCCTTTCCCTTCATCGATTATCCTTTGCGATTTCGTCCAACAGTTTGTAAAATTCTGAATTTGATTTTTTATATTTTAAACAAATGTGGGTCCCCCCATTTTAGTTATATTCGTAAATATGTTCCTTTAAAGTGTTTCTCATAAGTATATTTTATAATATTTTAGTATGCGTGGTGTATAAATAATTGTCAAATGAGAGTTCACGTTAGAAGATTGATTGATTTTTTTCTTTTTTATTATGTGAGAATAAAAAATGATATGTATGCCATGTTATGGTTGGTTGTAAAGATACCAGTCCCGGGATTGACGCCTTTCTTTAACTAAATTTTGGGCTTTAAGAAATTAGTACTCCCATATTAGAATCAGAGTTTTTAAGCACAACTTAAGTTGCGAGATCAACTAAAATAGAATAATTCCATTTAATGAATATTTCTATTTGAACTTTCTAAAACATGTAAAATACTCTAAATTTTTTACGGTAACCAACTCGACTATTCTTTTTTTATTAAAAAAAATTGGAATGCTAAATTTCATAAAAAAAAAATAAATAAGAATAGTTTTTAGACAATAAAATTAAAATTCAGGTTCAGGTAAACTCTTACTCCTAATTGTTTAGTGTTAAGTTTCACAGCTAAGCTAACTATTACTTCACCTGCAACAAAAACACTTTCACACTCTCTCTCCCCTTCCTACTTGTTATTTCTTTGTGTTAATAATGAGATAATGGGTCTTTCTTATTGTTATAAATAAATTTTATTAGTAGATTGAACATTACCACTTCTTTCTAATTATTGTACAGTTTTTTTTAGTGTGTGTGGTAATTAATACAACTTATGTTATATAAATATACATAAACATTCTATGTAGATATTGTCTAGTAAAAGGGGACACATCGTCTTAAGACAATAAATTATTTATCTATCTATTTCCCCCCCCCCTCTCTCTCTCTCTCTGCAATATCGAAAACTGGC
>KZ807065.1:574543-592151 GCA_000696205.2 Oncopeltus fasciatus
TCTCTCTCTCTCTCTCTCTCTCTCTCTCTCTCTCTCTCTCTCTCTCTCTCTCTCTCTCACGCACACGCACACGCACACACACACACTGGGATTCTCTGGGAGTACTCACGTGAGGCCAGTCCTGGTGTCGACGAGAAGTCTAGCGCAGTCAAGGCAGCCTCTAGCTGCAGCGTAGTGCAGGGCCAGTGCCCCGTTAGGGCTCGTCTCTATGGAGGGCATCTCCGATTCCCACAGCAGCCACCGGACCACTGAACTCTTCCCTTCCCTGAAACCACACAGAGTAACATAGGCTTAGATTTGTACATACGTGCTGTTTCCTAAATATATTTACTGGCTCTGAAGATATATGACCGTCCGACTTTGTGAGGAAGGATTGTTCCTCATATATTTACAAACTTCTGGAGAAGAACTACAAGAACAACATCGACAAAAGGTCTTTCTCGGAGCAATTAATTCAAGTTCAGATTGTACAAGTCTGACGTAGAGAAGGTAAATAAATAAAAAAATAAAAAAGAAGCTTAGCTCTGATGATGGGATCACGAGTCTTGAAAGCGCCAAGCTACAATTAATCAAAAGTATATTGTGCGGCGAAGAAGCGAATTTCGTTTCATTACCTGTTAAGAAATCCCCGCTTCCCAAACAATTAAAATATTATGATTAAAAAACAATATTTTAATTTATTATCATACTCCAATCAATGAGCTTTTCCCCATTTACCTTCAAACATGTGTGCCTTCGAAATGGAGGTGTCTGAGGGAACTACTAGAACAAATTCTGAATCCTAAAAATGAATTTAAGATTTTTTTCTTTTTTTTACCAAACTACTCTATTTTAGCTATGCATTGTTTGCCGTTTTTCAACAATAATTCTGGGAGTTAAACTTGGTTTTTAAGCAGACTAATATTTTCGGCATGAAAAAAATTTATCACTGAGGACACATTTACTTGTCTTTCAATTTACAACTTATCTTTTGTATTTGTTTTTTGATAAGGCCTGAACTGAATAGACATGTGACATACAAAATAAAGATGATTATTATTAGGGTCATTTTTTTTTGTAATTTAATTAATAATATAGTTCGATTTTTTGTTTTATCTTGTATTTGAATGTATAAAATTACTTTTTTCGTACAACTACCTAATAATTTTAGTGATAAAATTTGTTTGGTCCACTCCGAATTTCAAAGAACTTAGGATTTTAAAGTTTTGAAAACTAATATTGAAATCAATTTTATTTACGGATCGTGTACAATAATTTTAAAGCGTTAAGAACAAGAGTTGTAAATTTCCCACGATAGTCATTGGTAAGAATGGATGTCTCCAGAGAAAAGACATATTTGAGTCGGTTTCACTAAAAGGGACTCGCACTTTCGAAATGAAAATTATGATGTCACCGAACGCACAATAATGATGAGTAGAAAGTACAAGGAGGTATAATTCAAGACTAATAAGAGCTTCGAGAAGTAAGGGCGGCTAGGCTTGACGGAGCGAGTCATTCCGAAGGAGACAGTCCTACTCTGAAGTCATTCCGATGCGCTCCTTTGCGAATGTCCATGGTCTCAGCTACCGAAATAAAGAAATCTTCGTCATGTAGAGGTAGGCTAAGCTCTGCAGAATTTGGATTTTTTTTTATATTATAGAGAATTACCAAAGATAATAATAAGTGTCTGGTCTCGTTGACTGGCGGAAGTGGCTAACGGAGAGAAAAGGATAGCTCACGAATGCTGCCTCAGAGCCGAACAAATTGTGAAGAAGAAAGAGAAAGAAGAACCATCCCTATTTCATTAATAAATATCTTGCTAAACATTATAGTTTTTTTTAAATATTGTGTTCTATATTTTTCTTTTCATAATTCTAACATGTTATGCTATTTAAAAATCATAATATTATTCAAATTGATTCTTTACAATCTCCCCCCTAAACAAAAACACAACACGCCTACAAGATTGGCTGTTTGCACTCTTTCACATATTATACATATTGAATAAGTGAAAACTAACATTTCTACAGCACACGAAAGTGGTTTTTTCAAATTCTGGGATTAGATTTAGAAAAAAAAATTATCTTTTGGCAATATTTGGCTTATTACAGGCATACACTTCTGTGTCAGCTTCGCTTGTCAAGAGTAAATTTGCGTATTAAATGTATTTTATTAACAATTTCGTTGCAGGATATTATCTTGAATGCAAATTGTTATTTTATCTTGTGTACTGTTTTTATTCTGTTTGCTTTGAGTGAGCAAGTGAAGATTTAAGACTTAACATTCTGGGAAAAGCAGGTTTTTACGACGACCCCTTATGCTTTTGTGTGTCTACGTTTATCTCCGAGTTGTGAAGACTGAGGGTATTTCTGTTGTGAGCAGCGCTTGGGTTGTCGCCGAGTCGCTCGTAAACGCACCACCACTTGAAGTGACTCGTCCTATTTCCAAATCGAAAGTTGAAGAGATTCTCTTTCCCTTCATATGTTGTGCTAAGTCTCACACCACTGGAGTGCGCTTTCTCAAATATTACTGTAGAATTCTACTTGTAGTTCACCCAACATTCCGCCATTCATGGCATGTAGCTGTAACTGATGGTGTAAGTCTAATCCTCGCTGTACTGTCCGATTGAGTCATACCCACGTGCCTTACTCTTCATGGTGCCTGACAGGAAAAATAGCGTCATTCACAAATATAATGCCTCATTTGTTTTTCGCAACACCAATTATGACGTATATATTACATTCTTAGCAGATTTTCCGTGAGGAAATCAAGCTATTCAATATGGAGGAAAATCTATTGATCGTCGAGTTTAATGAGGAGTGGATTGTCAAAAATTCGGTATTGTTAGCAAAATAATTAAAATCTAATTTGCAGCTAATTACTTTTTTTACCAAAAAGTTTTTTTACAACCCAAAAAACTTTTTTGTAACTGATTACTTTTTTTTTACTCTTCAGCTAACAAGACAGAATTCCTCAAAATCCCCTCCTCATCAAGCTATTCAAGTTCGCCCCATTAAGCGACTTTACAATAATTTTACTGGCTATCCCATTCATTCTTCGATGTTCTTTGAGTAATGAAAAATTTTATAAAACATAATAGGCGTAGAATTTAATTTTATAACGTTTGTTTTATAATATTTTTGAGAAATAAAATTACGAATGTACATATCGCTTTCCTCTCTCTTCCCTCCCGGAAAGTCTAGAGCAAACTTTAATTAAATTTCCCCATCTACTTTTATTTATAACCATTCATTCTGGAACATTGAAAATGTGCTCATTACGTAGCTCCTGCGTGAAGGACATTTCTTTTTCTAATTTTAGTCTTCCTGTGCACTTCTCCTCCCCCTTAGCACTTGGGTAATACATTATTTTTTATATATACAATTACCTTATTGTTCATTGTTTTTTTTTTGTGATTTTTCGTACACCGAAGTACTCTGCTTCAGCCTACAAGAAAGGTTGCAATCATGCTCCTAGCAGTCCACTCTTTTATTAGCGATTATGAAACTTCACGTCTTGTAAAACCTTTCGAGGACAGTAGTCTTAAATTGTTTCTATATTATCCCAATATTTGGCCAACCATTTTAATATTTTTCAGCTTAGTTTTATTTACTTATTACATTATATAAAAAATAAAAATAACATTTTCTAATTTGATTACAATGAATAGTGAAAATGACATTAATGACTATCACTTGAAGAAAAAAAAAATTGCAGGCCCATCACACAGGAGGTATATAATCCTTTATTTTTCTTTTTGTAACCCTTATTTACTTATTACATTATATTAAAAATAAAAATAACATTTTCTAATTTGATTACAATGAATAGTGAAAATGACATTAATGACTATCACTTGAAGAGAGAAGGTGACCAATGACACCACTCTCAAATTATTTACAGGCTATGTCCTCAGGAGGTCACGGGGCCATCTTCGTTTGAGCCATCGGGGCGGGTTGTAGGGGTTGGAGTTGGAAGACAAGGTCTGTGCCAGTGGATCAAGATGGAATGGCAGTTTACTGTGGAAAAGGATGAAGCGGGAAGAAATGAGGTCTTGAACAAAAGGGATATTAAAAATTGTGGTGTGGGGAGGAATTGGGTACGTAATAAGGAGCATTTGCAATTATTCTCAGGGTTTTGGATTGAAAGGACTGGATTCGTTGGATGTTGGAAGACTTGGCGGCACCCCAGATTTCTACTCCGTAAGTCCAGATTGGTCGAAATAAGGTTTTGTAGAGCGTCAGTTTGTTTTCTATCGTAAGATTGCAGTTATTATTCATGAGTCTGTATAGAAGTCCATATCGCCGATTGAGTTCTTGTCTTTTAATTTTAGTATGTTCTCCCCATGTAAGTCGTGAGTCAAAATGGAACCCCAGGTAACGAACTGAATTTGAGAGTGGTAAAGGAATATTGTTAAATAGGCAGCCCTGCAGATGGCTTACAATGTAAGCCGAAACGTTGGTAGATAATCTTTTTTTTTTTTTATACATTTTTAAAATTTGTGTTTTTTGGATCNAAAAAATTACAAACTTCTTTACCAAAAAACAAATAATAGCTTGTAAAAGATTATTAAATTGATAAAGCAATTACCCAATATATCAAGTATAAATATTACAGAAACTTATTTTAAGAAAAAAAAAAAAACTTTATTTTCACAAGCAATCAATATCTATCAAGATCTAAAACTATCACTTATAAGACGTCTAATCCAAACAATAGATAACATTCCAATAAACAACTCCTGTCCCTCCAAAAAAATGTAAAATAAATTTTATTTCCCATCATCAATGAGCCAGTAAAAATGCAATCTTCCACAACTGTTAACTCACAAAACGGGTGGGTTGGAGATTAAAGTTTTATTCTAAACAAAAATAAAATAATTGTGAAACTGCATTATATTAATACATATAAACACATATATCATCTGGTAATATACAAAAATTAAACCGCCATTGTCACTCTACTCCATTCCCTTCGAAAATGTTAAACCCAAACTCCAAAACTTATAATATTCCCCGAAACTTGCAGATCATTTTTTAAAATTATAAATGGAATGATTTTTCTGACATAAAATTTGATTGACTAGAATGGTGATATAGATTACCATGCCAAAGGACTTGCCAAAACCAAAAATCAGATAATAGATGCAATTTGGTAGTTTGAATTAAAAGTATCAGCGGGCACATTAAAAACTGGAAAGATAAATATAAATTATTATCATCATTAAAAATGTAAATGGTTTTTAAGGTTAAAATAACTTTTTATTTTCTGCTTACAAAAAAAAGGGAGTCTAAAAAGCGACAAATATATTATAATAATTTTTAACGGGCCATATACAAACGTATTTAGCTTGACTTATTTGAAGGAAATCGGCTAAAATCAGAAAAAAGTTTAACGCCGCCTGTTATTATAACTGAAAAATATATTTCCATAAGTTATTGCTTAGTATTTATTATACCATATATTATAATAAAAGGCGAATCAAAGAAATCATTTTTAGAAGGAATATACTTTTGAGATAGTTTAAGAACTGTTAATAGAAGTATTATCTACTAAGAAATGCAGCGTTATGAAAAAAACAAGTTCATTGTCCATTTAAACTTTTTTTTTTTTAACTTTTATTAATTTTTTACATTCTTTTAAATAAAAACATTTTGTAATTTGATTACAATGAAATTAAAAATGACATGCAATGTCAATCACATGAGGAGTTAAGGGACCAATGACACCACTCTCAATCATTTAAAATTATTACTACAATTCACTGTAAAGTATTTAGTGATTTTCTAATTATTAGTTAGTCTATAGAGTATAGAATTATCCACTATATATATATATATATATATATATATATATATATATATATATAAATATATATATAAATGTTCTAAATGTGTTCAAAACTGGCTTCATAAAAATATATCTGGAAGGCAATGGTATTTATTAGGTAATATATTAAAAAATGATACCGGATCTACTAATTTGCTATACACAATCCATTTGATGTTTCATAACCATATTTTGTTACGAATGGCAGCCCTGTGAAAGTTATCCGACAAGACGGAAAAGTCCGACCGAAGATGTAAAAACCAACAGTGAAATTCTTCTGGGAAGAGTTGGTTTTTATTAGACCGTTTGAGCATGCGGCCCGAGAGCTTTAATATGAAATCAAAATGTCGATTGAGAAAATGGAATAGACACTTTATTATTCGTGAAGAATATATAAGTGGAAAACAATTTTGGGATATCACACTAGAAATGGTGATATCATATGATGATATGATAAATGGTTATATTAAATCTGACTGTGGCAAGGAAAAAAAAAAAATCATAAAACAAAATCCGAAGGAGGGTGTTCAATCTGACTGTGTGGATTCAGTCGAAGCCAGTTGCAATTTCAATACAATGAACAGATACATCTTTCAGGGAGAAAGAAATCACGTAGATTCAAATTTCAAACTTATGAGCAACACTACCACAACAAAATCAATATATGATGACCAATTTCCAAGGGTATGGTACTTCATAATGACCTATCTGATTGGCTTTCAATGAATCCACAAACTTTCTTGTCCCAGGAATCATGGAGGCTTTATTTCACGATTAATATTCAAGATTACTTTCATTGAACTGCCTTTATGTGTTAATTTAAAATCCTTAATTAAAATTTATTTGAATCTGCAGCATCGTACAAATCTATAAAGCCTCTTATTTAATATTTTTTAAAAATTATTTCGTATTATTTTGATAATAAATATGATTTTTAAAATNTATATAAAACCCGATCGAGGCGAATTTAGAGGGAAATCCAAATTTAAAATCTTAATATCTTCGTTAATATTAGCATTATGAAAATAACATTTAAAGTATATATATCAACATAGGCATAAAATGTTATTATCCAACATTTATATTATAATTTTGTTTAAAGAAAAAATAAAACAAAAGCATTCTAAAATATCGAAATAAAATTGGATATTTACACAATTAATGAGAGGGAATAGAATAAAAAAATCTATCTGTCCCAGCCAGGAAACGAACCTGGATCTCCTGCTATCCGGGCCGGTGCACTTGGCAGTTATGCTACCAGGACGCGTTAGTTGTCTCATTCAATTCCCCCTACACTAGCAAGAGCCTAACCCACGAGAAAGGCGAGAACTTCGTCTTGTACTCGAAGGAGCTGACATTGTAATACATTTTGTTGACTCTCGTCATTTACTTTATTTAATTTTTTCTTTATAAATATTTAATTTGGTTGTGGTATTTTATCTCACGTAAATTATAAACAATTAATGAGAGGGAATAGAATAAAAAAATCTATCTGTCCCAGCCAGGAAACGAACCTGGATCTCCTGCTATCCGGGCCAGACTTCCTGGCTGGGACAGATAGATTATTTTATTCTATTCCCTCTCATTAATTGTTTAAAATCTACGTGGGATAAAATACCACAACCAAATTAAATATTTATATTGGATATTTACTTTTCATTACAAACCCTAGATAGAATTAATTTTTTATATAAATCGGATGAGAAAAGGGGAAGCTTTCGAAGGGGACCAAAATTTGTAAACGTATTATATTTGTTGTTATTTGAGTCAGTAAAATGTCCTCCCCGTGCAGCCTAGAGCAAAGCTCATACTTCTTAAGCGAATTTTTTTCTCCGGCTTATATATTAAATTTTCTAATTCAACCTTATTTACATTTGTCTTTAGTGAAATATGGGAAATCTTCTTTGATGATGAATATATAAATCTTTAAATTCTATATCTTGAAATTCACTCAATTAACTGCAATGTTCGAAAATTAATGTTCACTTTAAATAGTCACTTCCCGAAAAGGTATTAATTTTAAAACTCCTGTCCTTGAAACTACTTTCCGAGTAGCCAGAAGGAGATAAAAATAAATGCGTTTTGTCTCATTCCGATCCGTATTATGCCCTAAAATATTACCAAAAATGTACATATTTATATTAATGTCAAACCAAAAAAATTAAAAATTTAAATTTAATTTATCTCAATACCCACCAGTGTGATACACTTGTTTTCCTAGCAACATATCTTTATTGGATAATTCGTCATTAAAACAATATTGGTGACTTAATGATCACTAATTAGTCTAGTTTTTATTTTAAAAAATTAATCATTTAAATTCTTACTCTAGAAATTTGTGAGACCTTACTCGCCCTTGGATAGCTACTCAATAATTTAAGTAATAACCAGTATTTGATAAAATAATAAATATTGGTTATAAAAATAGTAGTTATTTGTTTTGGTATCAGTCATTTAATTTAGTTCCGAGCGTGAGAAAATTTTGCTGATATGGAATCTATACCTATAGTTGAATTTAATTATTCCCTAAGTTATGTTCTGCAAGTTTATTTCTCCAAAATGAAAACGATGGAAGACAGTTAAGGGTGAAATAGTGAGGGTTGTGCCTCCACCCCTTCTCCCCATTGTGCTAATTAGCTTGTGAAATTAAATTAATCATTCTCTCATACTTATAAAAAGTAATTATTGGGAAGAGTATGTAGCCATCATGATTGCTGCATAGTTTACTTATCCACCTAGTCATACTACATATTCCTGCGCGATTAACTTTTTATTTGCGGGAGGGTTGGGGGTAGGGAGTTAGTCGTCTCGCGATGTTCTACTTTTGTCTATATGTTTTGAATTAGCTTTCTATTCAGCGAAGGAGACAGTGATTAATGTCTACTGACTTTCTACAGACATTATTTATAAAACTCTAAAAGAATTTGACAGTAAATGTTTTTCTACAAATACCAAAAGGATGTGCGAGTAGATGACTCAGATGATTGTAGCGTGCTACTTATAACTGTCTGGTCTGGACTCTTATGTGAATTCAATGTTTCAAATAGTATGCTTCGCTATAAGGTATACATCAATAACACTTAAAACTTTTTGGATCGCTTATTGGTCCAGTGATTATGAGATTCATATTACTATTTCTTATAGTTTAAAACTAAATCGGGGTGTTTCTTTAAAAAGCTTACTAGAGTAAGTAATCAAGACTTAATTATGTCTTAAACTAAGTAAGGCATGGTGATTTCTCATATCACCCTGCCAAGTCAGTTGATATTAGTATAAAAGGTAAAATATTTAAGCAGATAACAATAAAAATAAAAATTTAAAATAAGGGCTAAAAACTCCAAGCTAGAGAGGCATAAAGGTAAAACCATGGGATTCATGCTCGTGAAATCCAAGCTAAATCCCGTCCTGCACAGCTCTATGTATATATGTCTGCCCAGCGTCCCTATCCCCATGCAACTAAATAGTTGAGAGATAAACAGAATATTCTCTATATAGATTCTACATATCAACTAATTTCCTGTATTAAACTTGAGAATTTTATAAAATATTGCTTTCAACTAATAATAAAAGGAAAATAAATTTAAAATAATTAAATAGTTTAAAATAAATTTAAACTTAAAATAGTTTGTTATGGCCTAACTCCCCTTTCTTTAAATGCTGAAAATACAGAACATTATTGGATCTTTTGCCCAATTCATTGTTAACTGAAAAAAAATGAGAAATGTTAAGCCGATTTGTAAACATAAATAATAATTGCGGGTTTAGTAGGAACAGACATATCCTTTATATATAATTTTTAATAGACTACATACTTTTTTCTTGTTTGAGGAACTGCTACACATATGAATAGATTTTTCAAAGGACTTGTAATTTTACCACCATTAATGCCTCAATTTACATTTGGCAAGTCTGCTAAAATCCGTTGACAGAGTCTAAGTATTTTATTATACCACCCTTTTTTTTTCCCCATATTAAATAATTTTTCCCATTTTGTAATTGAATTATTGCAGTAATAAACGAAACTTTGTCCTTATATCAGATATGATGAAACTTATTCAATTAATTTAATTTTAGTGATTATCATTTATTATTACATTTCATTGGCTGGGCTTGGTTAATTATGCATCTTTTACTATATAAAATATATTTACAGATTTAATTTGACTCTTTAAAAATTATTAATTTCTTTAAAATTTGAAATGAAAATATAATTAATGAAAAATAAGACAATATTTTCAATTTTCAATATTTGTAGATTACTTCTACAAGAGAGATTTTTTAATTTTGGGGTAGATTTTTTAATATATATATTTTACTGTAAGACCAGTTTAATAGGATATCTTTCCCATAGTTGCGTTTAATAATATATTTACTCATTATCATTGAAAGACTACCAGGAGAGTCACTATTTTTCCTTTCTCTACCAACATTCTCAGTACCTGTGTCGATTCCTTGTCTCATTTCGAGTTTGTGTGAGGAAATGTTGGAGGGAGGGCTGTTTCGGTAAGGAGGGGCTATCTAAACCCTCTTTCATATACCGCAGCCACGTATGGGCAGGGTGATAAAAATGCCTTCTTATGCTCTCTATGAACAAGCACATTGGCGCCACATAATGAGTAAGCTAGCAGTCATTAGGTAATCATTTTAGTTACCCACTAGATCTTTTTGACTTGTAACACACACACTGAGTCTCCTACTCTAAGAGCAGGTCACATGTGCATATATGCTGACTTTAAAGGAAATACCTATTTATTACGTACTTTGTTTAAGGTAATTATATGTTTATATATATATTACTATTATTATTATTAGTTATATGTAATTTGTTTTCTTGCAACACCATCTTGGGCTAGATTTGTTAGTTATTGCCAAGTAATTATTATCATTTATTAAAGCAACAAATAATTAGACAGAGAGAGAAACAATGTAGACGATTATTTATGGACCTCAAATCTTCCTACAAAAAATGTTGTGTTTTTATTTAATCCGAAAGAACTTAGCAATTAAGGCTGTTCTCATAAAAGTAATTTGTTTATACTTTCTCGGATTCTACCTATTATAGTAGTATATAAAACTATAGTCACTACACTTTATATATATATGTGTGTGTGTGTGTGTGTGTGTGTGTGTGTGTGTGTGTGTATGGTTATCAGTCAATACTGATATAGCTTGCTACAGGTTTTTTTTTTTTTTAATATTTGGAATTATATTGCTAACAAGATGAGTTGTTTGATGAGAGAACTACATTTTTTAAAATGTTTACCTTAAACATACATTTTAATTATACGACTTCGAAACCGTAATTAGATATTTTTCTTCGTGGTATTCAGCTTAAATCTTTTAAATTTAAAAAGAAAACCTAAGTTCGTTATAGAGTGAAATTAGGGAAAAAGGAATTAGGGGATTTCTTGAAATGTTAAGTGCAGGAGCAAAATTTATTTGAATATAGCGAGCGTAATATTTAGTTTAGATTAATGTAACAACATAAATTAGTTTATTAATAAAATAAATATTTTAGACGTTACACACCATCATTGAAAAATTAGTGATAGAGGTTTAAAATTTTAATTTCACGACATTTTAATTATTTTATAAACCATAACTCTAACAGATTGGTATGGGTAAATTATGGAAGGATGGGAGTAGAGGTAAGCATGGTGATAGAGAATTGGCATGAAAAAGTGATGCTGAATTCGTGTGACTGTTGTAGAAACAATGAGGGTAAGCGTAAAAAGTTTGAATTTTAATGCTTGACTTATATTTTATTTCAGCTCTTTTAATTTTCCGAAATATTTGCATACGCACGAATGTAGGCTGTTTAAATCTAAGATGTACCCTTTAATATGTTAGGGTTAATATCAATTAAAAATGAAATATACACACACATATAGCATACGTTTTTAATTCGAATACATTTATTTGAACTAAAGGTGATAATTGTAGATTTTAAAAATATTTTGATTAGTTAAATAGAAATATTAGTTTAATTTAATTTTGTAATGGCCAAATAGGCTGAAAAGATGTTTAATACATTAACTGTTTTACATTATTTTAAATGAGTGACCACGATTAACTACTCAATCCTGTCAAAAATATAGTAAAAAAAAAACATTGTAAAAAAAATCAAATAAAAAAAAAAGTAACAATACAATGTTAGCCATTAACTACTATATTTGTCTGTATCAATAGCAATATTTATATCATGAAAGTGGTGTGTTACCTTATAGAGAAAACTATAATGAATACGTTAATCAATACATGCTAGCAGAAAAAAATAAAAAACATTTTGTTGAGAAGTTACTGGTATAGATTCACAGTTAAAGCTACTCACAGATAGAAGGGGTTCAAGTCCATATTCCCACAGACCGGCGAGGCGCTAGCCGGCGGACACAGACAGCAGCACAACACAATCGTTTTTCTCTCTCTTACTTTCCCGATAAAGCCGCGAGAGGAGTTGAAGAGACGGAGCGGAGGACGAGTGCTGGCTCTAGGACGGAGGGGAGTGGTCGGGCGGACAAGCCGCGGCGGACTGGTCAGCTCGTGGAGGAACTGGAGCGGGGTGCTTTCGCCGAGGAAAGGGAAACCGGCTCCCACCGCCTCCAGCTCCCTGCACTTAAGGGCTCCAGTCGCTCACGTCAGCGCTTCGTCGATCCTCCTCAATTAAGAGACCGTCTCTTAAGATAGTTGGGTCATAGCTAGGATAAATCTTTGGGGCGAGAGATCTCTATGGCGAGTGCATTAGAGACATACGAGGTATCTTTGCTTGATAGCTTTAAACCTCCGAAACCACTTTCCTGGATCCGCAAAAAGGAAAATTAAAACAGCCGAGGAACAGCGTAAATTTCATGAAGACTTCACTAGAAGAGGCGAAGTAGGAAAGATCTAATTGAATTTCAAGTGTCTGGAGAATTGATTGCAAGTTACAGTACTACTGAGAATCTATTAAAAACAGTTTGTCTGTGCTAGAGCTGTGTAATATCAGCAGATTTTTTTTTTTTTTTTTTGTTTAATTAAAGATTGATATAAATAAGAAAAAAGCAAGGAAATTTAATTTAAAAACTAGGATGAATAATGAGTACAAACAACTTTGCTCTAGACTGGCCAGGAAGGAATCGTTTACCCAAATGTACAGATAATGAATATTGTGGTTACATTCGTAAATATCTTCTTCAACAAGCGTTTCGTTTAAATATTCAATATGACATAAACATTAGAAAATTAGTTCTTTGACTTACGCTGATAGCGAAGTTGATAATACTGAGGCTTAAAAAACAATATCCAATACTTCGTACTCAACATATATTCCCTGTAATTGCTGAGCGCTTTCAGATTCAATGATTCCATATTCGGAGCTGTCACCTGATAATGAGTGCCTTGCCTTGGCGGTTCTAGGTGCACTCTAACGCACTTCCTAGAGCTGGCAAGGCACGCATTATCAGGTGACTGAGCTCCGAAGATGGAAGCATTGAATCTGGAAACGCTTAGCAACTAGAGAGAAATATATATAAAGTGCGAAGTAGTGGAAATTAATTTAAAACCCTAACTAGAAAATTAGATTTTTTGCAACTTAAATAACAACATATATATTACGATTACAGATATTGTTCTTCCTCTAAACTCCCCCCCCCCCCCTTCGCTTGATTGACGAAACTCATCCAACAGTTTGCAAATTACGCTTAATACCTTAAGGACTCTTTAAAGGATAAATACGAGTGGAGTAATGATACAGAACCATAATTTTGTGTAAGGGAAGAGGTTCTTAAAGTAACAATGGAAAAATCTCATCTTTCTCGCGAAGAATTAGTCGAAGAGTTAAGGTCTCTTAGTTATTGTAAAGTACTATGAGAAGATAATCAGAGAATCATGAGTTTCTGGAGCTACTACCTACGGACCATATTGTCAAAGCTACATAAGGAATAAATGGGTAAAATAGCAAGTTCCTAAGGATTAGCTAGAAGACATAAGTCCAAAAAAAAGTAATACCACTTAAACTAAAATGATGAGGCTTTTTTTTATAGTCCCGGACTAAGATAATAATCACCAAGATTATGCTTGACTAGCATAAAATTAATAAATACATAGGTTTCTCTGATGCCTAATTTTATTTATCTGTTATTTTCAACCGGCCGTCATCATCTCAATGAGCTATTCGTAAAAAACTCAAATTATTAAGGTCTTTTATAGATAGAGTTAATATGAATCTGGCGTCATTGGCAGAAGGATCCAGGAGGTTATAATCCCAGCTACCTGACGAACAGAAGGAAAAACCCTAGGACTGAGACATTGCAAGAAAACGAATCAGTTGAACATCAGGCATTGCCCGGGAAAGTGGACAAGACTATGTTCTGTCCGAAGATGACAGATCCTTGCCGAACGAGCTCGCCATTAGGAAGCAGAATACAGCCAATGACGACGGAATCATAGAAACACCTTAATTATAGAATCATTGGTGGAAATCCCTATAGATTATCTATATATTTTTTAGCGCAACTTGGAAAAGTTATGGTACAAGTATTGATAGCTCATTGAATTTTTGCTGTAACTTACAACAACCAACTTATTCCTGAATTTTCTTCTACAAGAAATACATTTTCTTCTACTTTATTTATTTTTTTATAACATGGTGAGCAATTACAAAATGTAAACTTACTTACAGAATGTAACAATCACATAAAAAAAAAAAATAAAAACTTTCTTTATCAACTTTATAAATATTTATTTGGTTGTGGTTTATTATCCCACGTAAATTTTATAAAGAAAAATTTAAAAAGTAAATGACGAGAGTTGACAAATAGCTTGACAATGTCAGCTTCTTCGAGTTTAAGACGATGTATTCGTCTTTCTCGTGGGTTAGGCTCTCGCTATTGTGATGGGAATTTAATGAGATATCTGGCTCGTCCCGGTAGTGCAATGGATAGCAGCCGGCCCGGCAAGTAGGAGATCCATGTTCGAGTACTGGACGGGACAGATAGACTTTTTTATTCTATTCCCTCTTATTAATTGTTTAGCGGGTTTTGTTGCTTACATTCGTCCGTCTTCATCAAATGAAACAAAAATAAAAGAAGAAGTATCAGGACTCTCGATACATTGAAATACTTTAGCGATATACTTTGGGGTGGTATTAAGAGTAATCAGTTTGGAGATCGTAATGCTGGCAATGGACAATGGATCAGATGACTGCGGCCACAGCCAAGCGAACAAGTCGAGCAAGGTCCCTGGCATTGAACCATGGAAGAGTGTTTTCAAGGATTCCAGCGGCCTACTTACATACTAATAGGGGAAGAATGACACAATCAAAACCTTCCCTGATTTATTTGTAAACAAACCACTTTATCTGGGTTTTAGTTTTATTTATTTTTTTTTTTTAATAGACCACAAACTTTTCTATTGGACCTGAAAAATTAATATCATACCACCACCTCAAAATTTAATGATTTACGTTTCAATATTCGAAAAGTACCCTATTTTGGGACCCAAAAAAAATAATACTTTCTGCTGTATATGGCACACACAATATCTCGGAAACGGCTGAACATAATTTTGAGAAAATTAGTATTTATGTTCTGTTTATCTATTTCAATCAATGTGCTAAATTCTTATTATTCTAATCATCCATCAACTATAAAGGATTCGAAATTTAGAATTGATCTTTAAAAAAACAAAACTGCTCAACCTATCGAGTGGGGTTGTTGCCATTTTGTCGAACGTGATGAGCCTTAGTTTTCTTCGTATCTTCAACGATCCTTTATAAATATGCATCTATAAGGAACCGCAGAAGACTAAGCAAATTAGAGTCCAAGTTCTTGCTGTCGGATTTGGTTTTTAAATAACCTACTTTAGTAAATATAAACTCTTACTTTAGTAAAATTATGAACTTATTTTTATGAAATTTGAGATAAGGCTGCTTCTCCATAACCTTTTAAATATGGCTTGATCATGGAATACTAAGAATTTAAAATTAAAGGTTAAAATCTGAAAATAGCAATACATCCAGAGAATTAAAAACGTCCCCCTCGGTTTTTTCTTCTACGGAAATATACGTAGAAATATGTAGAAATGTACACCAAATAATGTAGATGATATTCTAAATTTTTATTTTATTTTATGGATCTAGTAAATTTTAAAATATGTATTCATTAAAACTATTACAATGTATACATCATATTATATTTATATATTTAATATGAAATTTATCATAATGATATATACATATATATATATTAAGGTATTTATGGATTTAATGAGTTGATTTGGCCCACTCTTTTTATTAAATAGGATAGTCATATTCAGTGTTGGAGCTTTTTTTTTTTTTTTTTAAAGCTCTTGGAGAAGTTAATGAAGAGATGCTTAAAAGAAACTCGAATTGAAAAATTGTTTATAACTTCACTATCATTTTTTTTTTTTTTGTGATTATCGTCACATTTATATGGTTATATTATTTTATGGAAGGATAATATAAGTAAAATGCCATTTACTAAATTTTATGTTCTGAAATATATTTATGGAAACCACTAATAGACAAAGATATACAAAATGTATTTACGCAAACAAATTATGTTGGCCTCGAAAGCAATCTGTTTTATCATATGCTAAAACTTTATGTCAGTAATATTTAACGGAATTTTACGCTCAGACCCATAAGCTAATGCATTAATTAATTTAATTTGAAATTTACTGCAATTCACATGTAAATCGCTATATTACTTTTGATATTTTACATAGTGAGAGTTAATTTCCAACTTATAAAAAAAAAACAATATAAACCTAATAGCAAATGATTTTTAGATAATGTATAAATGTTCCAATGTAGATGTCTGATCTAAAGACTCTTCAGTACAACGTCCCCGTTAAAACCGCCCCGAAATCTGCTTTCAACATTAATTTATAAGTAGTTTTCTCATGTACCAATAATTTTTGGTATACCAATACTTGTAATTTGGAAGTGATGCTTTCTGTTTCATTTATTTGTTTGGGTGCTCCGAGCTCTTTGGATTTCCCCCTAGTAAATGTTGTTTTCCAATGGCGAATTAAGAAAGACGCAGCGCGAACTCCCAAAAGTAAGAGATTTACGCTTATGGAGATGGTACGGCCGACCAATGCTGTAGAAAGCAGTTTTGGTGAAAACCCTCACTCAATCTTCCCACAACTTTGGACGGCGGTACGTCTGCCTCTGCGGAATCCGGCGTACAGCTCACCGTGTTACTCACCCAACGCCGGTGGTGTCTCGAATACACATTCGTGCACTGAGTACTGAATTGATCATTTTGAAATATGACCCTGACCATGTGGGTCAGGAGTGCTAGAAGTGCCAGAGGATTTCCCCCCTGCGAGAGTTAAGATTGCCCGACCATGGTGTGAGTAATTGGGATGGTTTCTTTAATTAGAATATATACCGAGCTTTCGTTACCCAGCCAACTCAGACCAAAATTCTAACTAGACCAGCCAGACTTTCCCTCTCACTTCGGTCACAGCTGTCTTCCTAATTCAGTAGGCATTGACTTGACCAAAATATGACAGGTCCTTATAAAGTTCATCCTTTACTTAATGGCGAATAAGATTAATTATTTTAATGTAATATTACTTTTTAGTAAACGAATGTTAATAAATGATAATAATAAAATAGTAAATCTTTAGATATCTAAATTAGATTGTTAAAGAATAACTTTAATACAAAAGGGGGTCCAACTCAGTCTTGGTAAAATTTAAAATAACATGGGCCCAAAGCAAAGGATACCTATGAAACCACAATCCCAATCCTTTCTTTATGGATTTTATATATGTATATATTAATTATATTATA
>KZ807065.1:598287-612778 GCA_000696205.2 Oncopeltus fasciatus
TATATATATATATTTATCTATGTTCAATTAGAATGAGAATTTTTAGCTTGTTACCTAAGAAGAATACAGAATTATAAAATTTTAAACATTGAGTCATATTAGCAAGGAAATGCTGTTTAAAATGAAAGTAATTAATATGGCAGTTAATTAAACTAAAAAATAAATCACTTGTAGGAAAAATTTCTCTATTTCCTCTTTGGTCACATATAGAATAAGAAAACCTTTAGCTCGTTCAAAAGAAGTATATTAGATTTACTAGATGTTATTATTAAATTATTAGATGTTATGAAATTTATAAAAAAATGTGTATTTTTTAAATTGTACTCTATATATTAGAATATAGAATGTGTCTTCACTCTGTTCTTTTCAGTTAAAGTAATTTTCATTAAACCCCAGAGAGTAATATTTTCGTATTTCGAACGATCTTTACATACTGCTACTAGCATATCTGTACTACTTCTAAACTTACACGGTTCTGTTTTATGTCAAAATAAATGAATAAGAAATTAAATGTGCAAGGGATAATAATTTATGTACTCAAACTTCACACATGCTCTTTGATTTAATGATATACAAATATGTACGGAAATAGGAACCATACATATTTTTACGTGTGTGCATATTAATATATAATAGATATAATTATCTGCATATGCTCAACTTCTCTCAATTATACACTTTAATTTCGTATTAAGTCGGTCCCCGACGTAGATAGATGTGAGGGTTGCTACTACCAACCCATGTCGATGAGATTGGCTGTTATTCCTTGATCACTAGAAATCCACGCCGCCGTGTATGGGCGACGTTAAATAACTGGTTCCCCACACACGGGAAACAACATAGGCAAGAAGCTTATCGCACTTTTAGGAGTGTTACTCAACAAACTAGACATTGCTTCTTTGGTACTAAAAGGCTCGCGGAAGAGGGCAGGTTTCTCCTAAGCAACTCGATCAATTAATACATAACTTTAAAAGAGAATTATATAAAAAATAGCGCTTAATAATCACCTTCCGGTATTATTAGAAAAAATTACGCTAATTAGATATTGATGTTTTTACATAGAAGTATAGAAATAAAGATAAGATTTTGTCAAACCACTGAGACTGCGTGTCGATTATTTATATACATTCTTAAAAATCTACCTTAATGAGTGGTTTTTTTTAAACTAGTATGAGAATAGAAAATAAAGGTTAGAAAATTAAATTTTATACGTAATAAGATTAATAAAAAATTTTCGTGACACTGATTATAAAGAAGGTATTGAACATATGTATTAAAACCCCCTTTTTCATGTAATTTCTGAGATCATATATCTCGCAAGCGCTGTACTTTAAACTATAAATTATGCTAAGTTTAGAGTTTTCTACTTTGTAAGAAATGTAAACGTTATTTACTATAATAATATTGCGTGACAAATGTATGTGAAATATGATATACAATAACTCTAAGGAGTAATGAAAGAAGAAAACCATATTTTATGTTTATGCCATATTCTCAATTACTCCTACCCCTCTTTCCATTTTCTCCCAAATCTAAAAAAAAATTCAGAAAAAAATTTTGAATTCCATTTTGGTCTTCGAATTGTTGAAACCTGTAAAGCGTTCTTTAAAATAGTCACAATTCAATTTAATTTGTCGTAAGAAAAAGGGTTATATAGCTTTTAGAGAAAGTTAGGAGTAGGGATTCATCAGAGTGCTTAAATAACTTTGCCACAATTAGCATAGACTAAATTCGAGATTTTAAGAACACTTGCATTTAAAATATATAATTTTAAGTATTTAAAAGAGAAACAATACTTTAACTTAAATAAAGTTAAACAAAACAACAATTTTTAATTGAGCTTTTATACAATATCGGACACGTCTGTATNTTTTAATTTTATTACTTTTCATTATTTTTAATTTTAATTTTTTACTTTTATATTTAATTTTAATTAAATCGTAAAACCGACATACCTGTTCAGTTGAAATGCGAAAACTATGGATTACAACCAGACGCCAAATTTCAGTTACCTGAAAAAAAGAGAAGGACAAAAGTTAAAATATGAATAATATGTATTTTAAATGGTTAAACTTATTTTATTTTTCTATTACGTAAAAAGAATAAGCCAATAACCTTTTCTCTTCGATTTTCAGAAAATAGAATTAATTATAAACGATTAAATGCTAGGGAACAGAATAAAAAATCTAACTGTACCAGCCAGAACACGAACCTGGATCTCCTGCTATCCGGGCCGGTGCGTTTTCCACTTTTTTTTTCCCGCGTTTTTCGCCACCGGGAAAGCTAGTAACCTCCGAGGCAGACGAATATATCGTCTTATGCTCGAAGTAGCTGACATTGTTAAGCTGTTTAAATGACTCTCGTTATTTACTTTAATTTTTAATCATATTAATATTTATTATAACATTTTATTCTATTCCCTAGCATTTAGTCGTTTCAAATTTACGTGGGATAATATACCACAATAAAAATTATTTATAAAATTAAAAATTAAAGTAAATAACGAGAGTCATTTAAACAGCTTGACAATGTCAGCTCCTCCGAGCACAAGACGATATAATTCGTCTGCCTCGGAGGTTGGACTCTCGACACTAGTGCGGGGAATTTAATAACTTATCAGGCTTGTCCTAGTAGCGTAATCGGTAAGACACCGGCCCGGATAGCAGGAGATCCAGGGTCGAGTCCTGGCTGGGACAGTTAGATTTTTTATTCTATTCCCTAGCGTTTCCCTAGCGTTTAATCGTTTAAATTTACGTGGGATAATATACCACAATAAAAAAAATTAATGAGATCTAATTACTATATTCTTATTCATACAGTATCAATTAAAATTAATAAATAAAAATTTGTTTGAAAAATGAAATTCTACTAAGTAATATGCATATAGAACAAAATTTCAAGCATATGCTCGAATGCAAACTCGGTGTACGAATACTCGGTATATGAGAACCTTTGAACTTTTCAGAAGAGGATCTCACATTTGTATCACATAGGCATATATTTAATGTATTTGACGTCATTTAATCAATTACAATCCCATTCAACAAAAGTCGTTCTTAAATACCGAGTTTAGTTATTCTTTAAATTTTGTATTGAGCAAAGAAAAAAAAAAAATATATATATATAAAGAATTTTGAAAGCACCATTATAGCTGGATCGATAAAGGTATCTTGAAATTTTTCAAAAGTCGCGTCTTAGTTCAGCGTAAAGCTCGATTTCCCAGGGGAAATCTGTTAAGAACTATCAATAGACTCGACAACAACCTATTGGCATCAGAAATTGGACAGTTTCGGAATCTCAAGTAGTCAAAGTTTCAGTAAAGCCTTCAATTATCTTATAAAATTAATATTTGAACATTTAAATCTTGCTGGACCAATGGGCGCTGCCATTAAGTGCTTTCAATTTAATTTTAATAATATATTATCTGGTTTAAGCATTTATTTATTTTGTTAATTTCTATACAAAACAATTTCGCTAAAACACAATAACACTGAAATAGAAAAACGAGATAGTGTAAGATTTTAGATTAACTAATATATATTAATTTTAAATAAAATATTACAGTTTTTTATTTTAATCTTAGTCATTTAGTTATAATTTCGAAGCTACTAACAGCTGATGTTTTGTTATTTTAATTTCATGTTAGTATTTCTTTCGTAGAAAAGAAAATAATATTTCTTATACATAAAAAAGTATTTTAAAATGTATAATAAAAGTATCATTCTGATTACTATAGATTTTTCGTAAAACACCGATCGTGAATGAAGAAATAAAAGTAATGCTTTGGGAGGAATGGAAGTCTTCTTGAGAATGGAGAGATAGAGGACAGTGAATCTTCTGTAGAGGAAGTGAATGTTTTTGCATGAATCTTCTTTTCCGGAGGAAGCAGGTGTTAGATTTGCCCCCGGAGGTTTCACTCCGGAAGATGACTTTCGCTGCAAGGTGCCGAAAGTCGCCAGCCTCTGACCTCTGCAAGGTCTCGGCCAGTCGCTGACCGGGGTCGAGCGAGCACACTCCTTCCTGGCTGCCGTCCCCAGTCGGAGTCTGAACCTCTACGCGAATCTTTAGGAAAGCTCATTTGAATTTTATTCGGGAGCCTCTTCAAATGCCATATGGTCTCTTCTGGACTTTCTTATTCCGAACTTGAGGACCATCCTTGGTAAGGGAAGAAATCCTTTTTATCTCGAGTGTCCACGCTGACTCGCTAAGTGCTGCCTAGAAAGCTTATCCACTGAGAAGGAAACCGTGGATCGCTTATATATTCAAATAATTAATTACTACGAATTTTTTTTTTTTTTTTTAAACTGAAATGGTACATAAAGATAAAATTTATTATTCAGCAGATCCTTTAAATTTTTTTTTCACTAGATGAGATGGAACAAATAACTTATTTCTTGTGGTAATAGAACAGATGCAAATCCAAGATACATCAGCCTCTTAGCTGGAGTGATACATGCGATTGATGACCAACTGTTTTGTTACGTTTTTCGCAGATCAGCTCAACTTGCTAATCTCTTCTATGATTTTATTTACATTTTAGATCCCTGGGGATACCAGCTTAAAATACTTAGACTTAATTAATTAACAAATTTTACATCCAGGAGGTACAGTGATTGCGGAACAAGGGCTTCTTATGCGCAGGTCCAAGAGAAATACTCACAAAAAAAATCAATTAGTTTTTTCCTTTTGAGTTAATATTTTTAATGACCCAGAGAGTTCCTCTTTTGCTCCTGCGGGCAATCTACACTAATTGGGTATCATTCTTCATTAAATTGGATAAAAATCAGAGAGCCAGAATGGAGCGCTGACCACACACTTTCTCCGGTGTGTCATACTTTGGGAATAACACATCCGTAACACGTGTTTCTTCCCTGGACCTCCATGGTATGTAGCAGGACTGATACAAAAATAAACTTCTGTATGGAGTGGTCTATAAAATATCTGTACATATATATAATTTTTGGACTCCATGGGTTTATACGGATCTGATTAGAACTCATTTTACACTATAATATGTAATTATCACTATTATGTAAAATTATAAATTAAATTTTAGAAAAACGCATTAAATACTTACCAGAAACTAATCATGTATGAAAAGCCCTTGTTCACGTAGGCTTCCACGGTCGTCAGATGTATTTACCGTTTCTTCTTCCGGGTTGGACCGTGTCAAGTTGTTGATAGTTGCTGAGATTTCGCACATCATGTGATGGCTTCTTCAGGGCTGAGTAGAGAATGATAAAAAAAACAAAAAAAAAAACAGCTCTCATTCTCTATTCAGCCCTGAAGAAGCCATCACATGATGTGCGAAAGCTCGGCAACTACCAACAACTTGACACGGTCCAACCCGGAAGAAGAAACGGTAAATACAATGAAATGCCCTTACTCAGTAACGAAGTAACGTTATTATCCTAGTTCCAATGGAGATTTTTTGACCGTAGATATGAGATTTTTGTTGAAAAATTCACTACTAAGTTATTCATGTCTGAATTGGGCCAGTAACTAAAAATGTTACAATTCCATGATTTTGTCGCCTGTACCTTTGCAATATAAATCTTTATACAAATGATGAGATTCAAATTAATTGTTCCGAATTTTAGCTGTGCCTGTGTCATCGCCATTTCACATAGGGATTTTTAAGACATCAAATAGATGTTTAAGCTGAATGCCACACATATGGCGAATATGATAGTCAAATACGGAGACATGTATAAAATTACGATCACTTGTGGTGGGCAGTCCTCCTGTTAAGTAAGGAATGGAACATCTGACGAGTTTCTCTGCTCTCATCACGTCTGGAGCCAAGTAGACCCTGGATCGGAGTCAGGATCTTGAGGACTGTTTACACGGCTATCTCGGTCAGCCGGTCATTTTCCAGCAGTTTTTTTTTTCTCTCCTCCCCGTTCAACCCTTCCCTCCTGTTCACGGCCATCGGTGGGACGTTTTCACGGAGCGAACGGACCGTTACGAGTCCCTCTTCGGCCCGGTATAATATCGCGGCCTCTTCTTATTACCCCTACACAACACCTCCGAACGTCAAAATCTTCGAGACTCGTCATTCCCTCTAAATGGGGGTAAATAGGAGTTTTCTTCGCGTCATGTTTTAACTGCATGATGACCTACATCTTAATCAGCTAGCACTAGGAAGCATAAAATCCCTCTATAAGCAAAAAATAATAAAATAATGCAAGATCCAACATAAAAAAAATCATATTATCCAATTGCTCTACAGAAAAGATGTTTCTTACAATGCATTTTGAAAGATTCTGACAAAAAAAACTCGTATGAGTATTAATGTCGGGCAAAAATAATACGCGTTTGTTTTACATAAAAAGGGAAAATGACACAACCCAACTATTGAAAGTAAATTTAAAGTAGTGTTATGGTAATTATGTTATGTTAATTATTGTCTCAATTAATTTAGTTTCATGCTATGATGCATTCATCCGCGAACTCTTTCAATGTAGTCTGGGCAAGAGTCGTCGCCGAAAAAATTTAACAAGCCTTTCATAGAAACAATACAAACCACTTCTTGCTGGAGAGGGAGACCATATTGTGGGTCACATATATAGATCTCAGAATTAGAGTCCAGTAAAATTTTAAAATGATTTCTAAAAAATCTTTGATTACATGAATTACAACTATGTTAATGAATCAGAAGCTGTTAAACTGAAAAGTTGTGTGAAACTTGAGGAGACTATTGGGAATTAATTGTTTAAATTTTAATCCAATGAATAAAACTTAACTAAAGTAATAATTATCTTTAAAAAGATTCCTAATTCTAAAAGATATTAAAAACCATATCCATTTCATATAATATGATCGTCAAAAATAGCGGCAATTAAAATAATTTAATATTTTAATTGGAAATTCTACTCCATAATGAGAAGTTTGTTCTGTGATAGATCACTGAATACATACTAATCAGTTATCTTTACATTACTTAGTAAAAATTCTTCAAAATGTTTTTTAATAAACTTTGAATCCAAAATATGAACAAATACTTCTTTTATGTTTTATGTTTAGGTGATTGTAATAAAATTATATATATATATAAACTCTTTATTAAGAAAAAAAATATTCTGTACATTTCATACACTATAATTTTTTATGGAATATATAATCCCGGGATGCCCTCGTCCTCAGAGAGGAGCCCAGGTTAACCCGCGATAGACCATCTAGCACCCATCTTCTCCAGACAGGGAGTAAGGAGGGAGTGAGAAGGGGAGAAAAATGCCAGTGCATTCACTCCCTTGATATTTTAACTAAACTGGCTGGAGTAGAAGGTCCCTTGGCCAGGGAGATGACTAGAGGATTTGAATGTCCTTGGAGGTTTGTGAGGAACTTATCAAACCTGGAGGGGATGAGCTCAGAAACACAAGGTACTTGCGGGTCAGAATAAATGGTTTTATTGGATACGTAGGGAGGAGTGTTGAGGATTCTGCTAAGGACTTTGGACTGGAACCCCTGGATACACCTAATGTGTGATGGCTGTATAAAATAATAAATAGCAATTTATAATTAATAATCATATTCATTAACATTTATGATTAACAATAATGATAATATTACCATAAATTAATTATACTACAAAATCAGATCATTAGTGAAGTGTTTACTATGGATCGATAAAAAGTAATCTGGGCTTCAGTGAAAGTTTTAAAATACTTTAACTGTATATATTATGGAGTCATTACACAAGCAAAGTATTTTCAAAATAACTAACATCCCATCAAGCAGAAACCTCGTAAACTAAGCAGATTACAAGTGTTTCATTAAAGATGGATAGAAATAAGAGTAAAAGAAGAATTTGAATTTATTAAATTAAAGGATATGACCGCTAAAGTTTGTTCTTGTCTTGAGAGTGGAAGAAAACACTCACCCATCATAGTCAGATTCGTAAATTTCATACTTAAAAATCGTTTTCGCAAAAATTTTATTAAACAAAAACGTTAAAAATGTAATCAATAACTACCAATTCTTTGCACTTTTGATATATTTCTCTCTAATTGCTGCGCGCTTTCAGAATCAGTGATTCCATCTTCGGAGCCCAGTCACCTGATAATGAGTGCTACTTCTAGGTGAAACTAGAGCCACATATATAAATTATAGTGATTCTCATTGAGGAAAACAATAAAAACATTTTCATGAAATGTAATCTGGTTATAGTGACGTCGCCTTGGTAACGACCAAGTGTTGATCGAAGACATCGTCTTCACATCTGATTTTTCCCTGATTTCTTAATTTACAGTCATTGAGAAAGTAATAATATTCACTGAACAAAAGTAAGTGTACACACAATTAAATGAAAATATTTTATAAAAATTACATTTACTATAAGTAATGAGTCATACATTGATCGGATGAATTTGGTCTATAGCGGTTATTTATTTCTAATATTCTTTTAATATTTATAGCTAGTTTGTGTGCTCTCAGTTTATTGGTAAATATAAAGGCCAGGTTGTTATTCCCACAAGAAATATTTATGCAACCATGTTGCTCGTAGATGACCTGAGATCGAATACGCTTGAGGTTATATAAATACATTTTGTGGGAAAAACAGATTGGCCTTTTGATTTAACACTTAGTTATTTTGGAAGAGCGAATAGTAATAGGTAGTCTAGCTACCGAGCCTCATCTGTTGAATAAGTCAAACGTTGCTTTGTTCAACCTCAGAATTATTCGAAATAGTAAACTTTGAAATGACGTAAGAACGAAATATTTTTAAATATTAAAAAGAAAATGTCTAAAATTAAATTTTTTACATGGCTATCGATTCTCTATATGAAAATCGTCTTATTAACTCGTACTACGTATAGTATTTTTCAGCATGCTGACAAAAAAAACAAAAAAAAAACAGAATTTTTACGATAAATTTCAGCATAGAATAGGATGTACCGTTTTTCCGGTAATTTCGGTGGCAGAAATATCAGTTCTATATAGAGAGTAACATGAAAAACAGTATGTTATAAACCGGTACTGGCAAGTCTTTGTATTAGATTGGATTTCACTCTATATCGAACCTAATCTTAATAGTGATGTGTTTCATCCCCATTGATGAATAATAATTAGGCTGTAAAGTTAGAAATTTATCATTTTAGGTAACCCCCACTCCTATTTGTTTAATTTCATTTTTTAACTCCTAAAATGTGTATTTTATTAATAAACAGACATATGTGGAGTTTCATTGCTTTAAACTAAAAATTAGTTCAGCCCAAAACAATGAAAAAACGTTTTGAAGAAAAAAAATTTTTTTTCTCACTCCTACTTGACATAGGAATGTCCCCACATCGAATTGCTAAACAGAATTTCCAAACAACGAATTTACTTTTTAAAAGTCTGCACGCCGAATTTAATTAAGAGAAACTGGTCTGTACGGCTTAGATACGCACACTTTTCAGCTCACTTTCACAATTTTTTTTTTAAATTCAGTAATGATTGAATCCGGGAAAGTGGAAAGGAGGAGCTTTTTGAATACCAAAATTGGAAAATTATAGAATAATAATTTTTGATAAAGAATAACAATTTTATTTATGTATAAGAAGTCGGTCTAGAGCCATGCAATAGATTATTTTCTTCCCGTTGTCCTTTTTGGTTTGTTAGATTAAAGTAACCATTTATTGACAAAGCAACATATTGATAGGAACGAAGCATAGTTAGCGAAAAACCTGTCATCAGAACAAGTCCAACAGCTGCATTCCTCAGTAAACATTACAGAACCACTTAATTTCGCCTGTTAGCTGAGATGTCGATGGACGCCCTTGTTCGGCTGACTGGGCGGAGTGTCGAGGCGAGTTGGGGATGGCATGTTTGGAAAGGGAAAAGACAATTGGAAATGAAGGAGTCTCCCCCCCAAGTAAAAGTTGACCTTCTAAGTCACGGAGCAGACCTAATGATGGCTGAGGGGACGCTCCGTTTCCCCCCCACCACGTCAAGTGTCACTGGCAGGACAGAGGGGGGGATCTTGCTCTTCGGCACGTAGAGGCTATCTCGTGCGAGGGGCTTGAAGATCTCGTGTGTGTCGGAGTACTTATACAGTGGCCTGGATAAGTACTTACTTCAATACATCTGCTTATCTACATGGACCTGCACGAATTGTCCTCAACACACATCAGATACTTTCATCACTCCTAACCTTATTATTATCATTTATATTTTGTATTTCAAACGAATAATTTTTAACTTTTTTAATAAGTTTTCACATTTTGGATTCCGGATTTCATAAAATTTAGTATATGTAACTAAAACGATTATTCATTTTCTATGGAAAAAACCAGTTGGTTTACCCTTTTCTTCAATAACCATTAACTCTTTTCTCTTTTATGACTTATAAATTAATACTAAATAATAACTATTTAGTTAATAGTTAAAGAATAACTACTATATCTGCAGAATGCGTATGTTCATTATATATATTACAAATAAAAGAAACGTCTTTACTTTTATGTAACCTGGATAAATTTCATCCCGAATTGTGATGCACCCCTTTTCTTCATCATTCCTTTCATCTGGAAATATTTCTTCATTCTTTCTCCGTTCAAGTTGATGTTCAAGGAAGAAACTTTTAAACTTTCTTCGCTACTGACCTTCTTATATTATATTTTAGCACAGGAAAATTGTAAAATTAAAATAATATAAACCTATGGCTTCAATATTCACGGCTGAAATGCAAGCACTATGCCTAGCTCTCTATCATGCCATTACATCAGACAAATAGGACTTTATCATATGCTCCGACTCACTCTCTTCTCTAAAAAGTGTAAAAAATGATAAAATCAAGGTCTCCTACAAAAAAAATTCTTTCATTATATTCGCACCCTTGAACAGCAGGATACAACAACACTCCTATGGGTTCCATCACACACAGGTATAAGGGGAAACGAGATGGCTGATAATGCAGCTACAGAAGCAGCCCTTAATGACACCCCACCCACAAACATTGTAGAACCCAGAGATGTCATGACTTGGCTTAAAAGAAAAACTTATTTGGACTGGGACACTTTCTGGAAGTCCGAATCGACCAACAATAAACTGCGAAGAATTAAGAACACCACTAAGGAGTGGTCCACATCGAACCGGGAGAACAGAAGAGAAGAAGTCGTACTAACCAGACTTAGAACAGAAACCAATGAAGACGGAGAATATAAGGTATGAGAGACTTAAAATAGGTCACACCAATCTTACCCACATGCATCTAATCACTAAAGATCAACCGCCAATATGTCCTAAATGTAGCTCTCAAGAAAGCGTTCAACATTTCATCGAGGAATGCCCATATTACACTAATCAATTTACATGCAAAAACCTCCCAAGACAAATGTCGGCATCCCTGGCAAACCATGAATCCAATGTAGACAAACTTATGTGCATTTCAAGGGAAACAGGCATATATGAAACAATTTAATTAACCCAACAGTCAGGTCTTAATAACAATGATGCTGATCGCCCTATAACCTGATCCTAATCCTATATATATATATATATATATATATATATATATATATACATACAATTTTACGATAGTTATTTTTAGCAAATTTTGAGGAAATTTCGATATTTGTTCTGAATAACATAAGTCAAGAAAGCATGATTTTGGATTCTGTATAATGTATGATGATTGTATTTTATTTTATTTTTTAAATTTTGTAATATTTCACTTTTATTTCTCTAGCCTTCTTATCTGTCTGGTTTTATTATAGTTATATTTACAATTATTCTTAGTCACGGCAATGTTTGTCAAACAAGATTCTTCCTTGTTTCATGATTTTCTTTATTACATTAAAATTATATTAGATATATAATAGTATTAATATTAGAATGTATATAAATATTAGAGTTAGAAAAAATTGTAATGAGTCTTTTTTAGAGTTCAATTTTAATTCAACCATGAGCAATAGACATTATTGCCAATTCTATTGAAGCAATTAATATAAGCAATCTCATCCCACGCAAAAAGGTTAATTGGTTCAGTTATTAAAACTTTTTTTTTTATTTATTAGATGTAAATTGAACGAACCCCAACTAAAATCATCTAATAATATTTTTCATTTTGCTCGAGAGGCACATAGCGTTCAATCGATAGTGTGCTTTCCCAACGCACACGCAGGAAAGTTGATTTATAACCTCACGAATTCTAACGCGAAAAAGGAAAAGTAGAGATCTGATATCGCCTTTGGAACGCTAGTTAGGGCAGGTTACGGACTGTTTCCCCCTACTAATCAGCTCGTTTTGTTTGAAGTTAACAAGAGGAGTAAGCCCTGATGGTCAGCTGAAAATGAAAGCCCAGGACTGATGATTGTCTGAGCAAAGGCCCTCCGCTAATCATTTTCAACTAAATATTGGGGTTGAAACTTATGTCACTCAAATTTTTTTACTGGTGAGCTTTAATATTAAATGTATATGTTGGGGATTGTTTTAAAAAAATAATGAATTCTTTTCTAGATTTTTTTTTTTTTGGGGGGCGACACTAGTGCGGGGAATTTAATAACTTATCAGACTTGTCTCGGTAGCATAAGTGGNAAATCCAAAAAAATACAATTTAAATAATGAGTATTTGTATTGTACCCCAACAAAAAAACATCTCATAATGATATCTATGGTTAAAAAATTCTTCATTTAAATTCTTTTATATTAAATTACATATTGGTTGTAGTAGAAAATTAAATCTGGACCCTATTTTTCCTGTAAAAATCTAATTAAAAAAAAAAAAAAAAAAAACAACTCCGTTTTAGGAAAAGTCCTTTGTTTGTTACCTTACATCTACCTTTAAGTCACCAAAACTAGGAGTTCCTACTTTTAGAAAAGTCCAACATGGAGGAGCCGAATTAACTGAGTCCTTTTCTTTATCTGTTGGCTTCCCTGAAGACGGACGAAGAATGAAATAAGAATGATAGACTAAATTTTTTTCAGAAGGGACATTGAGGATAAGGGATAAGTTTGCTAAGTTCCATTTTACGCGTGAGACTGTGGTATGTTAAAAAATATTTTCGTGGTAAGTGAGGAATCTTTAAAAGTTTTTATTTCAGTTTTAAATATATTCCTCACGAAGAGTCCTTATGAATCAAATAATATTGCTGAATTTTTTCGATATTGTTGGAAAGTTATATCGATATAATATTATGTTCACAAATTTTGTTCATAATAATTTTAATAAAGAATCAGTTTTTCTCAATACTAATTTTCCCTAAGCTCAATTACAGTTAAAAATAAACTTGTAGAACGGCTTCCTACGAGATGCTTCATGACCGATTTTGTTTTACTTTGCATTTAAAATTACGTGTACAAGAGAGCAAATAGGCATATGCATATTATATACATATATATAATATATATATATTCCTTTTATCGTTATTTGAGATTCTTTATTTAAACCATTTTATGAGTTGGTTAATGGGTGGAATCGGTTAGAAGGGAAAGAAAATGTAAATTAAAGAATTAAATTTAAAACGTTTCTTTTTTAGAAGAATATATAGAAAAATGTATAGAATATTATACATATGAGATGTTATTATATGAAATTAAAATACAAAAAATACGTATTGAGGAATGTAAGCAGGGTAATTGTGGTCACCTCGCCCCCCTCCCCCCAATGTCTCTCTCTTCTGGCCGCCCTTGAGCCATACTTAAGGACCTTAGTTATTCCCTTCAATACAATTTATTTATCAAGCTAAATATTAACATTTGTTAAAAAATCACATTTTTCTGTCAATTTTTGTTGGATATTTTTTCGTTGCGTAAATTAATTGATTATTTTGATAAATAAAAAATATGTGGGGGCCCAAATAATAAATGTGCATCTGCTATAATTAAACTACTCCTGCTCTTAGCCAGCGTTTATTGATAAATAAAAAATTGGCAATTGCCATGATTATTGTACTTTAAATTTTTTAAAAAATTAATAGTAATTGTAATCAATTTATTATTTAAAAAAATAATGAAGGTTTTATAAAATTGAAAAAAATAAAAGAAAAAAAATTATGTACACACATACACACACATAGTTATAGTTGTTAGTGTGCATGACTCGCATACTAAATGTTCTAGTTTTGAATAACGATATATATTGAGTAATGGACGAATTACATTAATTAAACAAAGAATAAAACAATGAAGGGGTAAATATTACATAATAACGCACTACTTGGTAGGGGGACACAGTGGATTAGTATGTAATGAGAAGAGGCGATAATGTCCGATCGGAGTGCCGCCTCCAACGAGGGGTGCTTAGGCGTGAGAGTCCACTCATTGACTTAATTGCTTCCTCCCTTTGCCGCCCGCTGCAGTCATGCACATATCGTTAGCGTGCTGTCTCTACTTTCTAATGCACCACGCAGGCTTACAGGCGGTATTAGTCTTCCTTCAACGGGTGCCATTCGGATCGCTTCGCTTTTAGCAGTTTTTCCCTCATTCACGTCACTACACGCCGACCTCTAGTGCTAGAACAAGCTAGAAGTACCCCATTTCACTATGTATATATATATATATACGGAGA
>KZ807065.1:617724-633039 GCA_000696205.2 Oncopeltus fasciatus
AGTGCGGGGAATTTAATAACTTATCAGACTTGTCTCGGTAGCATAAGTGGTAAATGCACCGGCCCGGATAGCAGGGGATCCAGGTTCGAGTCCTGGCTGGGACAGTTAGATTTTTTATTCTGTTCCCTTGCACTAAAAATTATCTGAAACTTTATTTATTTTTTCTAATTTTCAATATTCTATTTTCAATGATCTTCAATTTTCAATATTCTTTTTAAAGTATAAATTTTTATACTTTCAGAAAATGAAAGAGTCAAATATCAAAATAGACTATTTTTTATCAAACTATGTTGGTATTTATTACCAGTTATTTATTGAAAATAAGTGACTATGAAATTATTTTGAAGTATTTTAAATTTCACGTAGAATAAAAGGCTTGAACGTTCACGAAGTGAGATAAGCTGCTTATGGTTCGAGTCAGCAGCGTAGTAGAAAAGTGATGGGCAAATACCTCCATCGCGAGGACATCGAGGTCGCCAGAAACACAGGAAGTGACGGATCCAGGCGGCAGCGGAAACGGCGGACCTTCCGCTCGGATCAAGGACCACTCGTGCATCGCCCTACCCACGATTAAATTCGCCAGCTTCGCCCATGTGTGCAAGGAACGCTTTAGTGATAACGATCGATCTCAATTAACTCAGCAGTTACTCTAAAGCTATTCTTGATAGCAACAGTAAAAATTAATGAAAGTAGTTAATAGAATATTATAAATAATCTAAAGAATATAAAAGGGGCGCCGGGGTAGCTTATGGAATCCGTTCGGGTCTCGCAATCCTGACGCCGCGGGTTTAAATCCCGCCTAGGGCAATCTTTTATTTAATTAAAAGCTTGTCCTGAGCCATGGTCGTTTAGAATGGGATGACGACCTGTAGATAGCCCCTCCCTCCATGACCCTAAGTGGTTGCAAGGGAGGCTAACACTTAATTAAAAAAAAAAAAGAATATAAAACAGATCATGCTCAGTGATAAGAACTAATGATTTATGATTCAAATCGGAATGCCCATTTTTAAAGCCAAGAACTTATTAGCAGACAACTTAGTTATTCATAAGTACTTCTTCACTATGTCATGTAATGGCTTCTTACCTATGACTTCTTACCTGCCTAGGACAGGACCTTGATCTAAGTCTGCCTTCCCATAGCCATCCACCCTCTCAGAGAGCAATCACATGATGTGCGAAAGCTCGGCAAAAAGTAACTTTTCTACATAGTGAAGCCCAGAAGAAATATTTATGAATACTCCTGGAGACTGTGGAAGCCTACGTGAACAACTTCTTAAGCTGAACAAATAAATAACCAATAAAACAATTGATTTTTTTTTTTTTTTTTTTAAAGACAATCCTGCTAGCCGCCGAAGAAGGAGGAGAGGGGATTGAAGGACTTCTCTAGTAGAATACAGGGAATGGAAGATGTAAGCAATAAATAGATGGTTGTCCTATTTCCAATGCAGGATATACAAGAGTTCGGCCATTAGCACTGGCATGATCGGCTCTCGTGGAGTACACCCGTGAGTCAGCTCAGGGGGGAAGATTTGTTCCCGTCTTTCCCCTCAAGAAGATTGATGTCTCGCAACCTCTACCGCCCGTCACAAACAAGCAAGTTTTCACGAGTCGGGCGCGAAGAATCTTTCCTGGTATTACTCTTCGAGTTATTCCACTCACATTGTGCTATACTTTCGTACTTGGTAAATCGAGATCCCGATGGCTATCTTTAAAAAAAAGGGACATCGCAAGTGATTGTTAATGTAAGAAAAAGAATCGCTGCTAAATAAACAAAATGTACCGTGCTAAAAGAAGATTAGTTAACAAATACCAGGATTCAATATACAAATAAACATACCCAAAGATTCAATCACTAGAGTGTGTTTATTTTGCTCTGCAAACAGATCTTTTTAAATTTATGGGTTGAGTTTCTAATATTTCATATTAATTTATGAGATATATACATATGTATTTATTATGGAGCAAAATATCCACTTATAGTAGCTAAGTAAATTTTCTATAATTCAATCATTAAATATGAATTAGTATTTGAGAGCTCTAAGGATCGAGGATCCATACCATCATCATTGCATCATCAGTTGTAAAAAATGTATTTATCTACACTTTACTAATTAAATACTGATATTTATTTGTGGTATTTAATGCCACTTTAAATTTATACTAGAAATGCAAGGGAATAGAATAAAAAAATCTCACTAACTCAGCCAGGACTCGAAGTAGTAAGATTTGTTAGAGTCAAATAAATAGCCGACAATGTTAGCTCTTTGGAACGGAGTAAAGTGCGGGGACTCGAAGAAATTATCTAGCTAGCATCAGTGGTTTAGAGGTCAGCATAATTTACCGGAAAGCAGGAGACCCGGGTTCGAGTCGCGGCTGTAAGATATTTTTATTCTATTCCCTTGCATTTCTTTTATAAAATTTACTAATTAAAGTTATTTATACTTATTATTTTTTTTTTTTTCTGGACTGTCAGAACGATAAAGATCGATGATCGTCAATGATAATAAAAATCGATCCCAACGCTTCTCTGAGCTGATTGGTAAAAGTTTGATACCGGTTCGGGAGAAAACGGGCTGCATCCAAGCAGGTGGTAGTCCCTTAGCTGCTACTAAAAACTATAGGGGAAATATGTCGCCGTAACAGAACTCGTGGATAAATATTCATCACTCTTCAGATTACACAGGATATCTGAGTAACCACATGGAATTACGGTATGGAAATAATTCTGAGGGAAGATTCCGGAAGTAAAATAACTATAGCCTACCGGATCCGGTGATTGGCACAAGTGATTGATCCCTACTTACTTCAAAGCAAGCGGACTTAAAGGAGCTTAAGTTTAAGTGGACTAAGCTTTAACTGTACAGAGTATTGCAACATCAGCGAAATATGCTCTCCTGCAACCACCCTAGGGTCATGGATGAAGGAATTACCTACACCTAGCCAACCTACTCAACCCACGATGGTGGTTACCCATGGCGGAATTCGAACCTTCACTTTCAGGCTTGGCAGTCACGAACAGATCAGCTCGGCAGCGATGAGCTAAGTTTGTTTGCACATAAAGCCTCTCGTCTCAACCGAAGTAGATCGTACATGAGTATCAAGATTTCTTTTTCGAGTCAGTCTTTAGTCTTCCATTACTAGTGATGAGGTCACGAATGGATTGATGCAAAAACTTATATGTGTTTCGTGATATCAATGTATCATAGTCAAGCCTTTTAAATATATGTATTCTATCAATTTTCATGCCTTGCCCAACTGTCTTTCCCGCTCGAAAAATATATAGGAGAGTGGATTTCTCCCTCTCACCAAAAAAAAAAAAAAAAAGAAAAAGAAAGAAAGAAAAAAAAAGGTTACTGGTATCATTATTTACGCAATCTCTCTGAATTGGCAAATTCAAAACCAAATAGGTTGAATAATTTTTTTTCTCTTAATTCGTACTAAAAATGTTTATTTCATTTAAAAAAAATGTCCTTGTTAATGGAGTTCTTTGACCGCAGATATTATTATTAGATGTTTTTTTCATGCAGGGGGGGTTCGGTCAAGGAAGATCCAAAAAAAAGAAATATATAAATTTAAAAAATGTGTATTTTTAAATTATCTGCCAACATTTCGGCTTACATTGTAATCCATCTTCAGGGCTATCATGAAGGCGGGAGGGGACGTCGTGTCACAAGTCCAGTCATGAAAATGGGATTTTAGTGATACGGCGTCCCCTCTCGAATCATGATAGCCCTGAAGATGGCGTACAATGTAAGCGGAAACGTTGGCAGAAATTTAAAAAGTACACATTTTTTAAAATTTGTATCTTTTTGTATCTACCTTGACCGAGACCCCAACAAAAAAAACATACAATAATCCTTGTTAATGTATCCTTCCTCATATTATGTTCACCAGACTACTCAATGTGCCTAATTGTAATATATTTTAGATAATATTTTAGCAATACTAAATCCAAGAAAATATTCCATACTAAAACAGAAGAATGTAATTGACAATTTAATATTAGAAGTAGTAGGTATTAGAAAACGAGTAGAAATTCTTACTACTGTTAGTGATAACATATAAGCGTGAAAAATTTAAATCACACACAAACAAAATTTTGCATACATTATTTCGTAAATTTTTAAAATCATGTCCCGTAGGATAATCGAGTTTTTAATTCACGTGAGAACCGTGTCCGACTTTTATAATTGTTCATTGAATCTTAATTGGAATTCAATCCTAAATTGGAAAAGCTAAAAATGTGTACTCACACACGCGCGCACACGGACACACACACATTTATATATGTATATATATATTTAGTGACTAACAATTTTGGTGGTAGGATCAGAGAAAATATAATTTTTTTTTTGTGTGATGAGAACTACCTCAATAGCTACATTNTATGATATTTTATTTTATGTTTTATTTACATGTAGCTATGGCGTTCAGCGCACCATTCAGGCCACCTGAAGATTTTTTTCCTTTCAACGAAGAATAGTCAATTAGGACAGGGTGTTCCCTAGGAGCACACCAGAAATACTCTGGGTCATTTCAAACTGAATTACAGAAAGAAACTTACTGTGCACTGAGAGCACTGAACATGGGACCTGTGGGTCAGGAGTCCATTGCCTTAACCAGCAGACCGTCACGCTCGGTAATACGCCAAAAGTGTCACATATTTTTGTTTTTATTTATTGTTATCAAATTGTATTATTCAGGACAGATTAAGCTCATATTGGCAACAAAAAATTGGAAAACAACAACAAAGCAGGAGCAGTAATCCTCGAAAGACATAACTGGCTGCTCTGACACGGACTGGCGTAACAGCGCGGGGTGGAAAAGTAATCGAAGAGGAGGTTACGCGGGGGGCGGTCGTGGGGGATCGCTCTGAGGTCAGCTCGCCACCCAGTCACGAGCAAGATCGTCGGAGAAAAGTGGCTTTTCCTCCAGACTCCCCGGAAGGAAACACTTTCTAATTATCAATGAAAATTATCTCAAGACTCCCCCCCCCCTCCCGTTTGCTTTAGATTTTAAAAAATGTTGTATTTAGTATTCCCTTCCATATTGTCAAAAGTATGACATTTTGTTCCTTTCAGACATGCTAAATACGCATTTTAAAAAAAAGTGGGGGGGGGGGAAGAACCCTATTCAATACTTCGGCTATCAAATTTCCTTCAAGACAACTATAGGTGGTACCTGGACTTTTGAAAAAATCTAATAAGAGAGGTGTATAGTAGTTCTCCCCCCCCCCCCTGACATATAACTAATTCAAGTAATACCTAAATTAAATAATTTAATAATTGAATTAAATCATTGAAAGTGGATTGCATAATTTCTAGGTGCCCCTGGAGCGGCTCTAAGAATTAATGTACCTAGAGATACTTTTAAGTATGAATCAATACATAGGGGTTTTTCTAATGTTCGTTTTTACCACATGTACTCATTCATAAGATAGGGACAAAGGTGTAGTAGATTATAGCAAATGCAATGAAGGATTAATAAAGTGACTAATGAGGATATAAGAAGCATAACAAGCTTTTATTCTTAAAGTTACTGCTAATGTTTCGGCATTATTTCAGGCCTTCTTCAGGGTAACGGAGGTGAAGGAAGGAGATTAACATTAGAGTAATTAAATCATGATTACAGTAAGAGTCCCCTCTCCCTCCATTACTCCCATTGCTCTAAAATAGGCCTGAAATTTAGGTAATAATAAAAACTTTTGTTTGCAATTAGCATTTATTTATTCAAATCCCAAGACCTAATACTTCCTCATTTTCAATTCTATTTATACAAACCGCACTGTCTCTTAGTCTTGTGGAACTCGAAACTAGTAGCTCTGAAAAACTGATGTAGTTTATGTATATCGGTTCTCCAGAGCATATATATATATATTTTCANAATTATAGATGCTGTGGCCCCAAGAGGAGAGAAAGGTAAGGACCTCTTGGTATGTGGAGGGTGGAAGTTAGAATAATGTAAATACTTCTGTTTGTTAGTGGGGTTGATTTGAACACCATTGACAAAGTGGTTGTCTACTAGTTTTATATCAACTTTCAAAAAAGTAGCTTCGTCGACATTTTCTTTTCTTGTGTGCACTGCACTCTCTATCCCACCTGTTCTTGATTATTATATATCCCAGATTATTATATATTATTATATATATGTTTATAAAGTATATTTAGAAAATGAAACACTCCCGGCTGAGATATAGAATAATCATATACAGTCTCTCTTAAAAAGGCCACGACATTTATTGTAGCTTGTAATTCAACAAAAGTGAAATCTGGCTTATTTACCGAGATAATACCGGACCAGAATTTCAGAATCTCTCTTACGTTTCTAATATAGATCTCTCTCTTGACAAATGGAAATATCTCTAATTTTTTTCAGAGTGTCTGTCACGCAGGAGCTGCGTAAACTAAGCGAATGCCTCAATATTACTGTTGACGAGTATGTGTATTTGAACTTCCCGTGTCATGTATTTCTCTAAATTAATAGAATATATAATTTATCAATAAACGAAAAATGTTTAGTTTATTTCTGTAAAGTAAGTATTACACCCACAAAATTAAAAAAAAAAAAAAAAAAAATTAGTTCTCTCTCTTGAAATTTGAGGCAATCCCCACTCCTTTCGTCCAATTTTGCTCAAAACGAACGCACTATTTCATTTTAAATTTAAAAGCGAAAGACTAAATTTTATTAAAAATGGTAACCATTAACGTTTATTTTTATTTTTCCGGAAAAAAAAAAAAAAACTCAAAACAAACAAACTTGAAAATTTGTGAAAGATTTATGGGTGATATTTGCATTGGAAATTTAGAAAATTACTTTATTAAAAAACATAGGCATCATAAACTGTCACTATTCCACTAAATATTTTTATTTAATATTTACATAATAATATTTGATGAGAATACTTTCAATCAAATTAAGGCTAAGGAATTTAAAAAGAGAACTATTATCTTAGCTATTGTTATATTAAAATTTATATTTCATGTATTAATCTAATCATAATCGTATTAAAAAAAATTAACCTGTAAATTACAGAACTTGCTGCAAAATTCAGAATTTCTAGGTCATTCCAGGTTTTGGAAGGAATATTACATGTTATGATTCTTTATGTACTAATCGATTACTACAACTATTCTAATATATCGAAATTTCCAGAAAATATATATTTTTGTGGCACTTGGTTCTAAATGCCATTAGTTATTTTCATGCTAATAAATTGAATGCGATAAGTTGGAAATCAGTAGGTGTAAGGAGGTCTGAGGAGAAGTACTTATCGCACGCAAGAGTCAGGCCTTGAGGTGTTGAAGTAACTAGACATCAACGGAAGCATTTGATAAGAAAGGTTTTAAAAAACACTGCTTGCTTCATACACACACACACACACATTTCCTACGTGGCAACTAAGTAATCACTCTGTCAGCGTCTGCTCAAGCACTGCATGCATTGTTATAGTGGCAGATTTCCCAATGGAGTAATCAAGTTATTGATACGGCTATATACACCGACCCAATTTGACTAAATCAATAACTATTGTCCTTTAAAAATCTATATACACATACATTTATAAATATATGTGTATATATAAATATATACATAATTAAATGAAAGTGCAGGAAAATCACAAATTTTTAATAAAGAAATCAAACCAAGTCTAAGTTCTTTTTGTATTCTCTTTAATGAATTCGACAATTACTTAAATTTGCCGAGATATAGAGGGGGAGGGGTATAGAGAGAATATAAATTAAAAAATCATTACTTTCATATTTTCTGTTATTAAATTAAGATAAATGTATAGAATATAACAGCTGTAAAATGTTATTTTCCAACATTAATCAACTTTATTTTTTTTGAAAAAGGCATATTAGGTATAACTTCTAGCCTGAAGGGAGCACTATTATTCTTAAAAATAGTTATCTAAATCTATAATTAGGCTCCTTATTGCATCCGTTAAATTAATTTATTTTTTATTAAAATCGAATAAGTAGGAAAGGAAATATAGAGGATGAAAAATTTAATAATTATCAATATCTTCTTTATAATTGGTGTGATGAATAAATATTAATATACGGCACAATAGGTAGAGAAATTAATTTATAACTATTAATATCTAACAAACTTTTGTATTCAAACATGTAATTGAGCGCCAATGACCAAAGCAGTCGACGCGCAATTATTTTTAAAAAATTGAATTATAGAGGAGTAGCTGTTTGGAACATTATGGCAAACTGTCAAACAGAAATTATTCAAGTGACATATTGAATTTTATCAATGATTGATGATTGAAAACTTCTCATTGATCGCTCATTGAACTATTCCCAAGCCATCAGAGAAATACATTAATCCTACCTGTAGAGGGAATGAAATAATGATAGGCGAATTTCTAGTTCAACAGTTAGATAGCGGACCAAGAGGGAGAATCACATCAATTGAGTGAGCCACACATACCGACACATTTGATTTTTCTAGCTCCATCTGAACAAACTACACGGAGCCTATTCGTCGAAGGTAAGACATGGATAGGGGTGGAATGACTTATTCCATCTAACACGCCCAAACGAACAGTCAGGGTAACGTTACCAATAAAACTAATTTCATTTGTTCATAAAAAAACATTTTTAAATAAGGCTTTCGAAGTGGAACACAGAGTTTAATACAAATTAAGTTTCAAGTACTGCCCATGAAGTATTCTTATGTATTTTCGTTTATTAAGAGACACACTAGATAAATTCATGTTCAGTTATATTTACCGTAAAATATTATATTATTCAATATAAAACTAAAAATATACAGTAGAGAGATAAAAATAACCTTGTTTCATTAAAAGGTATTCCGAATTAACGTAGCTTTTTGTGAAAATTATATCTTGTGTGAATGACTGTGGGAAATTACTAGCGCCCATGGTTCTATACTTTACACTGAGAAACTTGGAAATTTAAATTAAATAAAAAAATGAAAAAGTTATCTAGCATAATTTGACAAATATATCTGAGGGTTTACCTGAAACTAAAACATTTTGGAGATGGCGTACAGAAACCAATGAAGACGGAGAATATAAGGTATGAGAGTTCTTCTTCTTGTCATTAGCAAAATATTTTATTTTGCTAAGAAATTTACTTTGTGGCGTATGATGTTGCTGGAAAGAGGAAGAGCTCACTTTACTAAAGATCATTGAACTTTAATATATATATNTGAACATTTTATTTTACTTTTTTTTTTTAAATAATGTTAGCATCCCTCTCAACCACTTACGATCTTGGAGACAGAGGCTATTTACAGGTTTTCATCCCATTCTAAGCAACCGCGGCTCACGAAAAGCTATTATTTTTAAATAAAAGCTTGACCAGAATGGATCCCCTGAACTACCCCGTTTGATTTTCAGTAGATGTATTAGAATTTACAATAAATAAATTATTTATCATTTATTATCTTTAAAATAAAAAAAAATTCTTAAAAGAAGTGTTTTTTTTTGTTTTTTTGTTGTTGTTTTTTACATCATGATTTCCCCAAGATGCAATTTAGGAAATCGTAAAGATCTTCTCTTTACAGAGTTAGACAGTGAAGAAAGTGTGATGTAAAACAGGTCTCTCCCATACTTTTTTTATCTTTCCAAACGAGACAGCCACGGCAATCAGAATAATAATGTAAAGTTACATAATAACTAATAGTTGGAGGCTGCGTCGGCGGCCTTTGCTCAGCTTTCTTCGTCTGAAGGAACCTGCTGTGGGGGAGGGAGAGAGATCGGTCGAAGGTCAAGGCGGGTGAGAGTGACCGCACTCCTTCCGCAAACAGACACACACACCGCCCCCCAAGAAAGTTACGCCTGTGTGTCTGGGAGAGTAGTCACGCACGTGGGACTCACCAGCCCCAACAGGTATGAACCGATAGCCTGCTAGAAACCAGTCAATTACCGACACTGATCAATAACTTCAATAGAAGCATTAATATCACTGCACAACATAATATTTACATAATAATATTTGATGAGAATACTTTCAATCAAATTAAGGCTAAGGAATTTAAAAAGAGAACTATTATCTTAGCTATTGTTATATTAAAATTTATATTTCATGTATTAATCTAATCATAATCGTATTAAAAAAAATTAACCTGTAAATTACAGAACTTGCTGCAAAATTCAGAATTTCTAGGTCATTCCAGGTTTTGGAAGGAATATTACATGTTATGATTCTTTATGTACTAATCGATTACTACAACTATTCTAATATATCGAAATTTCCAGAAAATATATATTTTTGTGGCACTTGGTTCTAAATGCCATTAGTTATTTTCATGCTAATAAATTGAATGCGATAAGTTGGAAATCAGTAGGTGTAAGGAGGTCTGAGGAGAAGTACTTATCGCACGCAAGAGTCAGGCCTTGAGGTGTTGAAGTAACTAGACATCAACGGAAGCATTTGATAAGAAAGGTTTTAAAAAACACTGCTTGCTTCATACACACACACACACACATTTCCTACGTGGCAACTAAGTAATCACTCTGTCAGCGTCTGCTCAAGCACTGCATGCATTGTTATAGTGGCAGATTTCCCAATGGAGTAATCAAGTTATTGATACGGCTATATACACCGACCCAATTTGACTAAATCAATAACTATTGTCCTTTAAAAATCTATATACACATACATTTATAAATATATGTGTATATATAAATATATACATAATTAAATGAAAGTGCAGGAAAATCACAAATTTTTAATAAAGAAATCAAACCAAGTCTAAGTTCTTTTTGTATTCTCTTTAATGAATTCGACAATTACTTAAATTTGCCGAGATATAGAGGGGGAGGGGTATAGAGAGAATATAAATTAAAAAATCATTACTTTCATATTTTCTGTTATTAAATTAAGATAAATGTATAGAATATAACAGCTGTAAAATGTTATTTTCCAACATTAATCAACTTTATTTTTTTTGAAAAAGGCATATTAGGTATAACTTCTAGCCTGAAGGGAGCACTATTATTCTTAAAAATAGTTATCTAAATCTATAATTAGGCTCCTTATTGCATCCNGCAACCACGTACATACAATTGACAAACTCGCAAAGGTTATGTTTACTACTTATGAACAGCTGATGAGAGGGGTGTTATGTAAACAAACATGTGTACCAACTGTTGGTGATGAAATATTTCATTTGTTGAAAACTCAATATATATATAATAGAATGATACTATATCTTGAAAACAAGAGCTAATATATAATTTTTATGGTCATTTTCGGTTTTAACACGTGGAAATACATTAAAATCAGCTAATTTCAACCCCGAAACAAAAACTTTGTTGTTCAGTGTATTAAGGGTTTCAGGTGAACCGTCTTTTCCTATCATCATTTTTATCTTGCTTATAGAAAGGAATTCTTGATCGATTATTTTATGAACTATTCTACCGGGTTTAGTTGCGTTGAATTAAAAATTATTACTTCCGAAGATCGTCTGGAAGGAATACGTTTGTTTCATTTCAAAACACAGTCCTAAAACAAACGATCTTGACAAAAAAAAAAGAAATATTGTTTTAAATATTGTTGCTAGAATATATTCAACATGTATGTAAATAAAATAAATTTAATAATAAATATAAATAAGCCAAAACTAAACATATATATATATTATGTTCTGATGCTTCTATCAGAAAAATTCAAATAAATATAAATATTATGCAAAAACATTATAAAATATGTAAAGGAAAGGAGCTGAATAGTACTATTCCGCTGTCGAAATCCGCAAAAAATAAAAATCCTTGTTAATAGATAACTGTTTGGAGTTCGGTCAAGGTTGATCCAAAAAAATACAATTTAAAAAAAAGGTGTATTTTTTTAATTATCTGCCAACTTTTTGGCTTGTATTGTAAGCCCTTTTCAGGGCTATCATGAAGGCGAGAGGGGACTTGACAACTGGATCAAATGTTCAATAAGACCTCTCTCGCCTTCAAAATGGCCCTGAAATTGGCTTACTATATAAGCCGAAACGTCGGCAGGTAATAAAAATTTTTTTAATTGTATTTCTTGGATTAACCTTGACCGTACCCCAAAAAAATCTCTTATATTAATCTCCTCGGTGAAAAACTTTCCATTTGAAAAATCCTTGTGTTTGAATTAAGCCCCACAAATCGAATGCAATAAAGATACTGCAGCTATAAAGATTTCTTTTTCACTTAAAGTATTTTTTCATACGCCATTTCCTTCCTCACGTATGGCGAGATATTTCCAAAATAATCTTTCTGAAAAGACTGAACCAAGTAAGAAAAATTTAGCCTGTCCAGACTGTCCTCACTCTACGCAGGATTTTTTCTTCGATCACATCACAGTTCATCTTTAACTGATATTGTTTTACAAATTGAAAAGTGCAAATCATAATATCTAATTTTTAAAATATTTACTCTACGTTCTATTCAATAATTAACATATTTAGAATGTTTCTACACATTTAAATGAGCAAAAACCAAAAATATAGTTTGCTCCAAATTATATACAGATATATGATCTAGCTTTGATCTACAGCGTAGAATTTTGTTACTAATTATTAATTAAATTAATGCTCAGCTTTCTTCGTCTGAAGGAACCTGCTGTGGNTATATATACTATTAAAGATAGTGAATGTGGCGACAAATTATTCAAAATTCGCATCGTGACAATAATGGGAATTATTTAATTTCCTTCCGGCGTATTTACTAAAAAAATTTTTTTAAATAAAAATTGTAAATCTTCGTTACAATTATTTTTGCGAAATTGTTGAAGAATTACAAATTAAATTTTCTCACAAATCACTTTATATTCTTAATGGCAATAGCCGTTTTCAGCTTGTACGAACAGATAGGACATTTACACTAATTTTTTATATAATGTGAGGTGTATACCTTTAATGAAATATTGAAAAAATGCTTAGATCGTACAGCTCCTGCACATAGGATTTTTTACTTAACATAGTACAAAAATTTTTGAAAATAGTGAAGTGGTCCACGAGGAATTTCATCACAACCGCAAGTAGAAGAAGGGTGTTAATTGATTGTTCGCTTCAACTAATTACATGAAAAAAGTTATCTTAACATTTACAAAGAATAAAATTTAAGCATTCTTTTACTTATGCTGGTAGCAAAGTTGATGACAATTAGGGTTTTAAATTAATTTTCAATACTTCGCACTTTATATATTTTTCTCTAGTTTCTCAGCGCTTTCAGAATCAATGATTCCATATTTGGAGCTCAGTCACCTGTTAGCGAGTGCTAGGAGCCTTTGCGGCTCTAGCTATTGCACCTAGAGCTACCGAGGCAGTAGCACTCATTAACAGGTGACTGAGCTCCGAAGATGTATTCATTGATTCTGAAAGCGCTGAAAAACTAGAAAAATAATATACGAAATATCAAACAATTAATGAGAGGGAATAGAATAAAAAAATCTATCTGTCCCAGCAAGGAATCGATCCTGGATCTCCTGCTATCTCATTAAATTCCTTCTACACTAGCGAGAGCCTAACCCACGAGAAAGACGAAAAAATAAATAAAGTAAATGACGAGAGTAGACAAATAGCTTGACAATGTCAGCTCCTTCGAGTTTAAGACGAAGTTCTCGTCTTTCTCGTAAGTTAGGCTCTCGCTAATGTAGAGGGAATTGAATGAGATAACTTGCTAGTCCTTGTGGTGTAATGGATTTATTAGCATACCTTCCCGGATAGCAGGAGATCCAGGTTCGATTCCTGGATCCTTAAAATTTACGTGGGATAATAAACCACAACCAAATAAATATTTTATACGAAATATTGAATATTCTTTGATAACCCTAATCATAACCCTACTTGGACTATGGACGTGGCAGTTCTGTTGCGGATTTTCAGGAATCATCTGATAAGTTAGAGCGAAGGCAGTAATGAATGAGGGAGGGCAGAGCGAGGAGGCACATGAATATTAAGGCCTGGGAGAAGGGGCCTCGGATACGGCGGGTTATGGCTGGCCGCTAGCTGGCCCAGATGTGTAGAGCACAGAACGGAGGCTGGCCGCCGTCTTCTCCCTGGACCAGGGTCCGTCAGTTCGTCAGCAACAGGAGCTCTTGCTACACATCTATCTACACAGGAATAGCAAGAACTACGCCAGTCAATCGGCTATCCTTACCAAAACCCAAACAGAATTACCAAGGAAGTCCGCCACGAAGAAACAGCTAAATCCAAAGTAACCTATATTTCAACTTTACAGAGACCCATCCAATCCGAGCGAAACTATTACTCTACAACATGTTAGATAAATGTCAAATAAAATAAATATTTCAGAAGTTACACAACGAAAATAGAAAATTTGTGAGAGGGTGTATACTATTTATCATTAATTTTAAATTTACAGTTTGTAAAATCCAAAGTAAGTAGTTTTTCTTAATTAAATTTTCCATATCACTTTTTAATGTAAAATGAAAGGCTGAGATCGTTATTTGGTAAAATCAGACGAATAAGATTGTGGGATTACTCCAAATGTCAAATCCAAGTTAAACAAATGTAATCTTTTCGCTGGAGTGGTTGTGCCATGTAACTCAACATAAATTTGTATAATGATTAGCACACACACAGATATATATATATATATATATCCAGCAAGCGTTGAGGGGATTACATGAAAATGGAAAATTTAAATATAAATTTTTCTAAGCTATGAAAGAGATATTCGTTTAGTTTACGTAGCTCCAGTGTAACAATCTTTTTTCTAATTTCGTTGTTTCAGTGAGCACTAATCAAACAATTCTTTCAATATATATATATATCATAGGTATGAATAATCCTTTTTAGAAGTGTTCAATTACATTATTTTATTTTAGCAGATTTTTTATTAGATAATCAAACAATTCTAGAACATATAATAATAGATCATATAATTAGTATTTTATCATTTTTAAGAGCTCTAAACATAGTACAAAAGTCTTATGAATTTTGGAATTAATAGTAGAATATAAAGAAATGGAAACTGAGAGAAGTAATATAGTAATACCTCTCCAGGGCTGGAATTATTGCTGAGCGAGGAAGAATGTGGGACACCCCCCATCCCACCCATCAGTGTCGGGGAACACCACGGCGATCTGGCCCGACAATGCACATCCGTCGTAGGCGAGGAACCAAATGTGGGTGACACGCAACAGTTTTGGGGCTACAGCATTGGCTCCCAGCAATAGTGGCCAACATTCGGACAATTGTTCCAATGCCCAGACCATTGGTTGGTGGAGTAAGAAGTCGCAGATTTATACTTTCCTCAGCTATCGTCTGCTACCATGAGCACACTTTTGAGAAAAATTCCAACTGATCATCCCATCAAGTTTATATATATATATA
>KZ807065.1:633242-650509 GCA_000696205.2 Oncopeltus fasciatus
TATTATTGTATTCTCATGACATTGTATTTCTACAGCCCTGAAGATGGCTTACAATGTAAGCCGAAACGTTGGCAGATAATCCTTTATTTAAAAAATACATTTTTTTAATTTGGGTTTTTTTGGATCTACCTTGACCGAACCCCAACTAAAATCATCTTAGAATAATATCTACGGTCAACAAACTCTCCTTTTGAACATATAATCAGAGGGTTATATTTTCGTAAATATTGTAAGCTTAAGAAACATTGCTTATTGCAGACAACGAAAAAACCCTTGAAAGGGACTTTGAATTCATAAAATGTGGGAGATATATAGAATTAATGTAGTTTTTTAATTTTTTTTTTCATATAATGAATAAACCTTGCCCTAAATTGGCTATATTGCACTTTATTTGTAATAAAATAGAATTGATGGAAATAACGAATAGTTTTTAAAAAAGTCTTTAATAAAAATAAACTTAGCTAGTATCCTATACAATTTATAATTCGGTGGATTCTGTGGCTGTAAAAATGTTTTCACGTTCAAACATTTTTTTTATTTAAGGTTTCAAGGCACCTATTCTTTGTCTATTTCACCAAAACATCAAACCTCTAATACCTGAAGGAACTGTTAAAATAACTAAATCCATAGAACTGTTCGAGTTTTCAAACTAAGTAATTCACCCGTATGGATCTAAGATTTAAAAAAAATGTAACTTGGATTTAGTCAGAGTAACTATATTTCATGATGATATGTTGTAATAAGAAATACGGGTAAACATTTTAAAAAAATCAAGAGTTTCTGAATAAAGTGAAAGTGAAAAAAAAAAAAAACATGTAAAGTCTACAACGATAAACATTTGTAGAAACTCCATAATAAGTGCACTTCACTCACTCTCCCAAGGGAGTAAAAGTATCCTAAGTTTGAAAGAGACAGTGCATAATAAAAAACCTAATTGAAGAAAGTACAGTATATTTCCGCATCACAGTTTAAATAAATTAATTTAAAAAAGTATACTAAGGGCATGGCGACTTTCCTTGTCTAGAACATTAATATAAATGAGTTGTCAAGCAGAAAAAACCTTCCTTAAATTGCCGGGGAGAAATAAGCTTGTTTTTCTAAGGGGCTCATTGCTTCCTGCCAAGATAACTGTTTCTGATACATCCTAACGTGTATTTTTACTTTATTTTATTTCTTTTTACGTGATTATGTATAAATTACGTTACATCAATCGACTTAATAAATGAATAGGCCTCAAATAATGTAGAGATTAAAGGATCCACATAATTAAACTAGTGCTTCTTTTCTCTCTTTCTTTACTGGGTTTTTAATAAATTTCTCCCAAGACGTTATTCTCGTTTGTACACACGGCAAAACATTTTAACAGACCGTCAATCTTACATTTGATTATATATGTTATATATGTATATATATGGTTTTAACATTCAAAGGCTTATGGTCAAGGAGGGAGGGGCTATCTATCTATCTATCTATTTTATGAAGAGCCATGACTTTTTGTTGCCCCTTCCTCCCTTTTATAAATATTATTGTTAAGAATAAACAAAACCAAAAAGTACTCCTGAACCTTGACTAAATAAAATAAATAAACTGTAGCTCAGAGTATTTTTCTTCTTATTTTTCTTTATATTATCTTTTTAATTATTAAAAAGAAATTCAGAGTCTATATCTTTCTCAAATGTTACATAAGGATAAATGATACACAAATGCACCAATGCATATTTATAAACAATTATATTTACAATTGTTTTAATTGCAATTGTTCCTATAAGAACTCTAAAAAGTTTCTAAATAATACAAAAATAAATTAATAAAAAGTTCCTTATCAAGAAGGATCCTCCATCAATACAACAGAATTGCAAAGGATTCGCTATAGGGCACTGTAATGCGTTATTGAAGAGCACGCCATTAAAGGCTGTGCCTTTTACAGGGTGTAATGAACGGCACATCATTTTCCATAGCTGTCAAGAACTTACCGTGAAGTGATTCCAACTGAATTACATTATAAAAATTATTCTCTCGGGTCGTAATCAGAGCAGAAAAAGCCGCCACAAAACAGTTAGCATAGCCAAGAAGATGAATTAAAAATCAGAATTACCACACAAAGTATCTTTCCCAAAATTTGAGAATAAATTAAATTTAATTGTACTCAATATAATTAGTTTGTCCATTTATTTAATTTAATTATATATTACTTTATTAGTAGTTTATCAGATAAATTATTTCTAAATTGAGTTTAGATTGCTTTTTATTTGTCAATTTTCTCATTCTTATTCACTATTAGTAAATATACCTTTAAGCATTCAATAATATGGACAAAATCTTGACTATCTCTCTTGTATAGATATATATGATATTATTAGTATACTGCAGAGCACAATTTAATTGATAATATTTTCTTTTTGTTTAATAAGCTATTGGAGTAGCAATAAGAATAATTTATCATTTTGTGTTTGTGCAAAAGTATGATATTTTCGTTGAGAAGATATATATCCTATGACAATCAATAAATTTAATGTAATCTCTTAATGATATCAATCTAACGATGTTATGAATATATTAATGAGTATATCAATCTCAAATAATTTTATGATCGGTAATTATTATTACAATCGATCGATCAAAACCTTCTCAAAGAACTTTAAATAAAGCCTGGATAAAACATATTCAGTAATAAATAAAGACATTTCAAAACTAGAATACCGCTAATTAAATGACCTCTTGTGACTCACTGGAATCGATAGATAGATGAAACTAGCGGATTAACTTACTTCTATAGATAATAAGATGAAGTGGGGATATATATATAAATAGCAGAAATTACAAATTAATGATGTTCAGACTGGCAAACATGAAGGGCCATGATCCTGAATGGAAGATTTCATACCGATAATAAATAAATTTTTGAAACAATTTATACTTTTAATGTATGTAAAATAAATACCATCATCATATACAACCTCTTGCGCAATGTAACAATAACAAAAGTTTTGACTAAAAATAAACCAATTTCAAATACACTTTCATTTAACCTTATTTACCCCTAGGCAAGCATATCGGTTTATGTCGTACTCTGAAGTACACCTTCCCCTGCCATAATATTAAAATTCATACCATTAAATGTTATTGTTATGGCACTAGAAAATTTACAACTGAAAGCGTAACTGCTAAAATTGATAATTTCTATTTACATCGCCCCTCTTTATAATAATATAAATTTTGAGAAACTTTTATTATTATTGTAATTCTAATGGAACTAATAATATAATCTTCAACGTATGTGCCCAATTTTAAATTTTAAAGTCACCATAAAGCACTATAAAGTCAGTCCTTTAGTGAATTATTGAATAAATAAAAATAAGAAAGCAGTCACGCAAGAGCTATGTAAACTAAAAGAAATCAGCAATATTGCAAATTGAATATTTGAATTTGAATTATTGAACTTTACGTCTCATGTTATCCTCTACACATATAGAATCTATCAATAGACAAATATGAGTTTAGTTTTCGCTACCAAAAAAAAAAAAAAAAAAAGTTCCCTCTCACTTGATATTTAACAAGATAATTCCCACAGTCGTTCATCCAATTTCGCTAAATAAAGAACGAATTATTTCATTTTATATAAAAATCGTTATGGCGAATTTCATTAGTAAAAACAATTAATAGCGTCTTCTGGGCCGTAGAATTAAATTTTACAGTATAGATAAACTAAAAGGTTATTTTCACTACCAATGAATATGAACGACTCTTATACCTGACGCATCCGACCAACCCACAGAATACAAACGCAGTTGAATACAGACAGTGACAGTGAACACATGTATTCGGCCAAGAAGATGGACAATGTCCGAAAGCGCTCGCCAACGAAGGATGGTTTGCAGAAACCAATGAAGACGGATAATAGAAGGTATGATAGTATAGATAAACCCCCAACTTTGCTTAGTTCGATGCAGTGTAACTCCTAAATTATTTATTTAATCAAAAAATGTATTCCTAACTCAAGGCAAAATATTTCGAACGCTATATCTGAAAAACCTTTCTTGAATTACACTTGACATTGCTGGTAGTCCACCACTCCTAATCGTTCGATTTCGCTTTTGCACAAAATTATTCTTTCAATTTCAATTAAAAAAGCACAAACTAAGTTGTGTTAAGAAAAACAACTAAAAGTGGTATCCAGGCAATTATATTAAAAATTTTAATTAGCATTTAAAAGATATATATTACACTTGATTAAGGAAACAACAAATTAATACTCCTACGCTGTAAAATTAGCAATTCACTGTTCTCGTAAAATTCCACTCCCAATTGTTCAAATACGCTATGAAACTATTAAAATATATATTTTATTAAGAAACAAAACTTTGTTGTACATAATAACTGTAAACTAAATATTACGCCCGTTACATTGATAAAATCTTTTATTAAATGCATTTGATATTACTGGTAATCCTCGACTTCTATTGGTCCGGTTTCGCTCTATTTTATTTATATATTATTATATATTTATTATTNATATTTATTATTAATTTATTATATTATTTTGCAGATTTTTGAGGAAAAAAAAAAAGACCCTGTTGGAATTACAATATCTCAAGCAATGATCCTTACTCGCTGGCACATATAAGTTAATTGTGAGCTATCGAGCAACAACTAAACAGCATAAGTGCAACTATACGCACCAATCATCACATACATTGAGCCCCCCCAAAAAAATTCCCAAGCCTTCTCTGCCCACATAACTATCCCTCCTCTATTACATCAGAAGGAATATTAAAATACTTAAATGGACCAGTGATATTGTTTTTATCTGCAGTGCCGTTATTATGTCGGAGTCCTGGGTATGAATTTGTACAACCCAGTTCTTTATTATTATTCTGACCAATTCTAGGAGCTTCACACATCGGACAGTGTATATCTACTGAAAGATCTCAATGAAACAACTTCAAGAGAAAGTGTAAGGATTTTTCTGTTCTTGGCGAGTGAAATAAAGACATCAAGGATGAAGTGACCGTTGTGCACCGAACTCTTCCTTCTGGTAGCCACTGGGAGAAGCTGAAGATGAACCACACAAGTTGGGATATCTCGCCCTTGGGCTATACTGTAATCCGCAGGGAAAATACGACAATATTAGCGATGGGATGTGGATGAGATTCGACTTGACCACTTGTAGGCACAAATATCTGTACAGATACGGCTCATGTACACGGCTTAGCGGTGAGAGACTGGGGTTGCAGCAGGAAAGAGGACGTAGACCTCGGGCTTTTGGCATATTGATCCACGCTTTTAGCGCAAGAGATTGTGACAGTTGTCACTTAAAGGTCGTGCAAGGAAATAAATCCTCCATTCAAATTCAAGAGATCTAGTGCTATTCTTCTGCACGAATTTACTTGAGAGGATTTCTATAAGACACTCATTCTGGATTTTCAATACAGTAATTTGTGTTGAATTTCGTAAAATAAAATTATTTTTTGTTGTTGATGAATTAATTTAAAATTATTATGTATTTTTCCATTCATTGCTAGAAAATAATATCTATGTAAACTTATTCCGAATGTTCAAAACAATAATTGATGTCGATGACTCATTTACATTCCCGTTTACAAGTGATTTCAAAAACTTTCTTTTTCTAAAATTTGTAAAATAAATTATTTTTGGTTAATAATAAATTAATAATTTTTTTTTAAATACAATTTTCATCATGTACAGTATTAGAGATTGGCAGAAAATTTGTTTTTGATCTCCTGAATAAATAGTCTGAATGGATCATGATGTTTTGTTTTCGAAAAATGTTAATTTAAAAACAAATCTTTGTTATAAGATAGGTTTCCAGAGCCTAATACAATAATTACATTTCATTGGGGAGTAATTGTTGCATTGCAGGTTAGTATGAGCCGTGATAAGAGGCATTGATAAGAGATAAGGGAGTACTACCTGGTGCAGTAGGGGCGGGCGCAGAGCACTGCAGCCGGCGGACAGACAGACATGCTCGTGCTAGGCAGCTCTCGACATGACTACCGGCACACACTCACGCCTCGAGCGGGGACACGCTCTACCGACATCTCTTCCCTCCCACCTCCCCCCGGCCACACCGTACAAACAGTTACTCTCCTACGGGAGCTACAGCACATATGATTTCAATAATTATGGTAATCATTCCTGGGTTTACCATCCTCCTTAACCCACACGAAAAAGCATAATATGTAAATGACTCCCACCAATTTAAAAAAAAAATTATAATTAATATTTTATTAAAGAACAAATAGGGGCTCCAGGGTAGCCCATGAGACCTCAGCTTACGAACATATAAAGAATATTTAAAATAAAGGAAAAAAAAACGCCTTAGTCTTGCCCAACTCGGATTAGGAAGAAATTTATAAAGAGACAACTCACAGCTGTTTTCTTCTTAGTAAAACAATTAAAATTTCAGGGAGTGAATTAGTTACCTGTTGTAAAATTATTTAGAAAAATAAATTTTCTCAAAAAATTTAAAAGCCGGAATTGCTTTTCTAGGTAATCATTAAGATTTATAATATCCCATTAGCCGGGCTTCTGAACTCAGTTTATCACAGTTAAATTCTCTTATAAGTATTTAAATATTTAGCTATAAATACCTAAATCTGAAAATGATCTCAGTGGTTCTAGGTATTTTTCAGAATTTTTCCAACAGGTATCGATTTTAAGTGAAACGACGAGGATCTTTCAGATACCAATACCAATGTCCTTACAGTTTATTTCAGAAGATTTCCCATAAGGAAGCCAAGCGATTCCCGTTCGTCCCATGATAATATACGTTATAAGCAGTCTTACGAAAAAGTTCATAGGGGCGCCAGGGTTTCTGATGAGATCCATCCCTGCGCAAGCTTTTATTAATAAATTATAGCTTTTCCTGAGCCATGGATGTTTAGAATGGGATGGTAGCCTGTAGAATAGTCTCACTTGATGCTAAGTGGTTGAGAGGGAGGCTAACAGTTATTTAAAAAAAAGTACAAATAATATGATAATTTTTTAAGAAAGTAGATAACACCCCTTATAAGTGCCTTATAACTTTTTGGCTTAAATGTGTTATTTAGTTATAAAGTGAAGCAGCTGTTCTTCCATTTAATATAATATGGTAATTTTCACTACTATATTTATTATTCCTTGAAAAATTAATTTAAAATAAATCGATCAAATTAGTTTTGTATATCTTCCTCAAATAGTTAAAAAGGTTATTTATAATTTATATACAGGTTTGTTAACACTTTGGTTGCAGATAAGTAAATTAAATATTTAATTTAGTTGTGGTATTTTATCCCACGAAAATTTCAAACAATTATTGAGAGGGAATAGAAAATAAAAAACTATCTGTCCCAGCCAGGAATCGAACCTGGATCTCCTGCTATCCGGGCCGGTGATAGCAGGAGATCCAGGTTCGATTCCTGGCTGGGACAGATAGTTTTTTATTTTCTATTCCCTCTCAATAATTGTTTATAAGTAAATTAAGTACAATTTAACGTACGTACTTGCGTTTAAAATTTATTAGGATAAATTACATCTAGAAAGTGCCAAATATTCACAAAATTTATTTTTAAATGTTTTACCAATAATTTGGAAACTACTCAGCGAATTTAAACGAAATCTATAGAGTTGTAAACTTATTTAATTGTCGAAAAAAAATAGCAAGTATCACTTGAGAACTGAGGGTTAATTTGGATAATTCAAAATAAAAAGAGGAAGAATTATATTTTCAATAGTGTAAGCTCCATGATATTTTTAACTTTTGTAAACTTTCTACCAAATATTTAAAACATCGGTACTTTTGAAAGAGGGGGAGAGTTTTCGAGGAAGTGATGACAGGAGACTAGATCTAGTCATGATTTAGTTAGCCTAAAGCAGGAGATTCTCTCCCGCCATTGCCCTGAAGAAGGCCTGAAATTTAGGCCAAAACATTGGCAATAATAAAAATGTTTTCGTTCCCAAATTAGTTTCTTTAATCCCAAGACCGAATCCCTGACCAATCCTTACTCCCAAAGATTGACGGTCAACAATGCCCAAAATTGATTCTTCACAACCCGCGGAAACCAGTCTTGATTTAGCGATCCTTCAGCAGGAGACTCCATCTTAGGGGTCATTGCCCTGTAGAAGACCTGAAATTCGGGCCGAAACATTGGCAATAATAAAAACTTTTTTCTTTAGAAATTAGTTTTCATTGAATCAAATCCCAAGAACGAATCCCCGACCAATTCCTCCTCATAACAATGATTAACATTATGAAAACCATATTGATCTATTTGATGTATCATGACACAAAACCATAGGGGCATTTTCTGTGCTATACTTGAACTGCGTGCAAAACGTTTGACAATACACTTCAGTTTCCATTAATGGCTACATTTGTCTCCTCCCATCGGCTTCTTGATGCTTAAAATACTTTGCCTTTCCTCTCAACTACTATAAGCTCTTTAATGTGTATGTAATCTGTTAAACATTTTTTAATGAAAGAAAAAAAATATATTTACTGACAAAAGTTTTTCTTTTTTTTTTCAGATTCGTAACTTCCTACTTTCCCACAAGCTGATGGAAAACATTATAAGTCACTACGGATGGAACCAATGACTGGGAAGTACTTCCTAGGATTAATGCTCACTCTTATAAGTGCAAAAAAAAAAACTGAGCAACGATCCAAAACATAAATAATTTTAAAGTTTCAATGGAACATTCTTCACTTTCACTTTTAATGGCCCGAGAAAATCGTTACGTATACCGGGTTGAAATATAGGGTTCTTGGCTTGCTTACCATATTCAGATAATTTAATGGTCGAGAGTTACCAGATCATACACATATAATCACTCTAAAAGAAACGAGATGAAATGAATGTGATAATCAAATAAAAAAATAATGCGAAATGTACATAATGAGATTGAAGGCCATTTAAAGTTTCAATGTACAGAAAATTAGGTCTCAGTTGTACTGAAAATGTCAATTAAGCTTTTTGAACATCGCCATTCGAACGGTTATGATCTATGAATTATTTCTCATAGTAAAGAAAGAAATTTAGCCAAGATTTGAAACGAAATTTCATAGTTATCCTTGTTAGCTGAAAACAAGTATTAAATATAATTGGTAAAGTTAAATAGTAAATAATTAGTAATTAATTATTTAGCTGAATAATTTAAGTGCTAGATTTTAAGCAACAAACTTTTCGAAAACCATCTCAATTTACAGTAAAAAAAAAATCTTATAACAAAGGATTTACCTGAATGCTTTCCTAGAAAATGAATACTAATATTGCACCTCCAATATCTTCTTACTTCAAGTGAAAACTCCTTTACCTGCGAAAATACAATATTTTTATTAAAATGTCATATTACTATTAGAATTGCATTGTCATGTATAAAATTTAGAGATAGAAATAGAACATGGCTTTTATTTAGAAGAAAAAATAGCTTTATTATTAAATGTAAAATAAGTGTAATGAGTTTTATCAAAGCGAGGAATGCAGATGAATGCGATTCGAGGCTAATAGAACCGTAGTTCGGGGGTGAATTTAGAAAAACAAGTAATTTTCCCCTAAGTAATCTTCAGTATACACGGTCCCGAAAGATAAATTTTGGCGTCCACTCGAGATTTATTTATCATCCCTAAAGTTTACTCATTCTTAATTTATTCATTGTTTGCCGGATACATACAAGGTAAAATATTTTTAACGAAGACAAACCCTGTTAATTCCAAATAAAATATTATGTATGAATAATATAAGAAATATGCAGTAATTTCAAAACATTTTTTTCGAAAAAACTTTACTTCTTCCATAAAAATATCTATAAATCTGAAAAACCAATCCGTTAAGCAGGAGCTACTTAGTTTAAGCGGATTTCCTTAAACATGTGACATTAAAAAAGAACATTACGAAATTTAATTTGCAAGCCAAAGAGAGTGATGAGCGTAAAAGTTGTGACAACTGAATCATTCTTTCTCTTACCTGAATGAAACAAAATTGGAGTAAAATATAATTTATAACATTTTTTAAAAACTCGATATTAAGACGATTTATCAAGAATGTAACTTCGAATATTGGGCAGAATTTTTTCTTTTTTTTTTTTTTGTAATACAGAAACTTAACTTAATATTTATAATTATCAAAGCAAGCCTCGAAAGAAATTATTAATTTAAAATCATATCATCTTATTTGTTCAAATGGCGAGTTTTTTTAATCGTAGATATTATTATTAGATGATTTTAGTTGGGGTTCGGTCAAGGTGGATCCAAAAAAAATACATATTTAAAAAAGTGTATTTTTTTAAAGATTATCTGCCAACGTTTCGGCTTATATTTTAAGCCATCTTCAGGGCAGCCTATCATGAAGACGAGAGAGGAAATGTCATGGAAATGTGAACTTGGAGAGAGGACGTCCTCTCTCGTCTTCATGATAGACAACCCTGAAGATGGCTGAAAATATAAGCCGAAACGTTGGCAAATAATCTTTAAAAAAATACACTTTTTTAAATTTGTATTTTTTTGGATCTACCTTGACCGAACCCCAACTTAAATCATCTAAGAATATAATCTTATTGTGTCTTATTTTCTTCTTATCTCATTTACGATAACATTCATGGATGATAATCGGTGTTAAATTTTTTATTTTTTAAACCATTAAATTGAGAAACGCTGACTAAAGATGAAATTTGCGAAAATATCAATGATGGGTGAAAGCTTGGCTACTTTTTATGTATCAAAGCATCTAGTTAATACTCTTTATACATATTATTATCTGTGGCTTGTTTATTGAATTTCGTAGTTTACTCTTACCCATCTCTAATGAATCATGGGAAATCTGCTTAGATTGAGCAGCTCCAGTGAGTCGAACTTTTATTCTAATGTTCATATGAACTTTTGGCAATATACGAGTGTGCCATTATATTGAAAAGCGGCTCATAGTCGGGTTGTCCTGGAATGAGAAAGACCGTGCAAATAGTCTTTACGGGAGAGCCTGCTAAAAGTCAAGAAGCCATTCGCTCAGTGGGGCAGGTTGGCTGTGATGTTTCGAAAGAGAGCGCACGAATCGTGTCTCTAGCCCAACCTTATGGGAGAGATAAGTCTTATATAAGGTCCATGCCGAAAGTCAAGTGTAAGGCGGCCGACCACATTCACACGTCCGCAGCCAATCTGCAAACACTGCTCCGATCCAGTTTCGCACTGGAGACAGTACGTTTCCAGAGAGCGGCCGTGTCACAACAACCCCTGATCCCTGTTGCTGTCAGCGGCAACTCCAGCTCACCCCTATTACTTACAATTACTCAAATAAGTTCCCGCAATTATCGCTAAAGTAAACCACGGATTTCCAAAACGCCTCCTTCAACTAGATATTACCAAAGAGGAAACAACATTCTCCTGTGTTTAAAAGTTTTGAAACTGAAGTAAACGGTTACTCGTAAAAATCTCATCCTCTAAAGGTTTTTAGAACATTCTTCAGAATGCATTATCAGTAGAGTTGATACGAAACTGTTTTGTTTGACTTTAGGAAATCAAGCAATTCATATGACACGACTTTACTATTCAAAATCTTACAGATCTCTACCGATCCTACTTGTGAGAGAGATAAATAAATAAATTAATTAATCTCGTTCTAAATACCCCTTTCGACGTTTGATTTTGACAACTAATGAAAATTCTCTAATGGCTTGGAAATAAATGCCAAGCATAGAGCTTTTACTAGAAAATTACAAGCTCTAGCGCGCGTGTAAACAAGATATTTGTATATATATANTTTTTCAGGCAGTTCTTCTCAACTACTTATCTGGAAAAACAAGAAACTCTGGAGATAAGAAGAAAAAGAGTTGATTTTTGCGAGCTATCACTGTTTGGAATGTAGATTCAACAGAATTACTCCGCCGAATTCCACGTATATATGTTCCAGCATATAGCATCTGGACATCTCTCACTTTCAGACTTCCGACTGCTGGAATGAACCGCACCTCCAATCCTTAGTTACTGCGGCAAGTGGGACAGTGGTGTGCAAGCTTACATTAAGGAAATAAGTAAAAATGTAAATTCGAGGGTCGCGAACCGTCTTATTATTAAAATATAATAATCTAATTCGGTATTAAGGATGTTACATTACATCTTTTAGCCGATGCCTCTAGGGAAATTAAGCAATTAGCATTGGTACCATGATACGACTTTTCAAAAATTACAAAAGAAACTTCACCGATTTCATAATGGGGGAGCTAAAAATATAGTTATTAGATGGTTTTAGTTGGGGTTTGGTCAAGGTAGATCCAAAAAAAAATGTGTAGATTCAGTCATGGAAATGTGAACTTAGGGACAGGACGTCCTCTCTCGTATTCATGATAGACAGCCCTGAAGATGGCTTACGAAGTAAGCCGAAAGGTTGGCAGATAATCTTATAAAAAAAATACACTTTTTTTTTTAATTTGTATTATTTTTGGATCTACCTTGACCGAACCCCAATTAAAATCATCTAATAATAATATCTACGGTCAAAAAATTCTCCTTCTACAAATATAGTGTGTGTGTACTATAATATTGTGAAACAATTTGTTATAGAAGAAATGTTTAAGAAGTAATTAAGATAGTTGAGCGCTTCGCCCACTCTTCTTTCCCGGTTATTCTAGAGCAATGTTTAGTGGTCTCACCTGTCACCCACATTGCCCTCTACGTCTTTCGCCCGTATTTATACCCGTCCTTCGTGAGAAATATGCTTGTATCGTGGCCCCGGCTGTTGTCCCCCCGCTTGCCCCAAGTTACGTACCGCAGGAGACTGATGAGGAATGAGCCGGCCTAAGAAAGCTGATCCTGGAGCGCCACACAGGAGCAAGTGTCAGACCTGCTCGGCCACTTTCTACCGGGTCCCGTGAGCGAGCAGGGCTTCACATCAATTCCGATGCTGTTTTTTTCTGACAATTCCTCCATTTCTCTGCCGCATTTCTCCTTAACTCTGTTATCATGACTTTTCCTCTCACTTATAACCTTTACCTAGGGGAGGAATTATGGTGATGTCTACAACTTCCACCAAGTTGTGGACTTACTGCTCCTTTTATTGTTCTTAAGATAAAGGATCCTTATAAGCTGTCCAGTTGTGATAAAATTTGGAAAGCATATACTGATTGAACTCGAATATTAGCTACAGAGTTAACTGAAAAATAAAAAATAACTCAAACGCCATTTTGGAGACACATCAACCTAATTCTTTTCATCGGAATCATTAATGAGCTAATTTATTTACGTTCTCTGACTCTTTAAATTTCATTTTATACTTTCAAATTTAGTCTATTGAAGCTTTTTTCCTCACTTCCGGATGCGGTAAAACCTCTTGGATTTCTTCTAGCACGGAAGGTCATATGGACATCTACGAGGAGCTACATACTTGTTGTGGTTCTGGAGTAGAGAGTTCGATGGCAGTAAAAGGTCGGCGAGACGAGAGATGGGGACAACTTCCCCGTTAGACAGAAGTGGACTTCTCTAGAACATGTACCATTCCGCGTAGACTAATGGCGTCAGTTGACAATCCTTCCCCTGGCCATTCTGTATCTGGAGCCTTCACGAAGAACTGGACACGCTATAGGGGATCCCGATCCTACTATCCCTCTACCCGTAGAGACAATTAGTCTAGTTGCAGTGGATTAAGGCACCAAACAATAACAATTAGCATTATCCCCATTCGTTTTATTAGAGGAAAAAATCTAAAGCTCAAAAGACGCTTTCCGTCTGGAAAAAAAAAAATTGTAATTTTTCTTACTCCCTAAGTGAATCAAGCAGGGACTTTGGGATGCAAAAAATGTAATCTGTTGAATATTTTATAATTAAGTACCCGCCATTTTTTTTTTGTATATCAGTACGTCAGTTCATCGTTTTCATGATATAAAATGTAAATGTAATATTATTACATTAATAAATAAATTACATTTAATATATTTTTTTTCGTAAAGCAAATAATAAAAAAGCAATAACGCTCATAAATTTCTATCTCACTCTAAACCCCCCACCAACTCCACAGATTTCTGCTACATACTTTTATATGTTAGCAAATATTCAGAAGTATTTGTGTAAATTAGTAACAAAAATGTTTTTTATTTTTTTAAACATGAGTATAAAATCAATACAAAGGAATAAAATCCTCAAAAGGCCAACACTGCTGAAAACTGGGTACAGAGAATTCTGACCGAAAACACATTCCAGTTATTTATACTTAATTAAAAATATACTTCTGTACAAATATGTCAAACATGAGCTGGGGATAGGTGCAGTTAAAAAGTGAAATACAGAGGAAAAAGATAATTCTCCAAAATAAGTAAAATGTGGACAAGTGCTTATGTTAACAATTAAAACAATTATATGGATGTTGAAAAGTAGAGCCTGAAGATGAGCCAGTTTAAGGAAAAAGAAAAGTTCAAAACGTCAAGGAATAACTTGTAATAATTAAGGAAGAAAAAATGTAATAATTAAGAATTGTTATAAACATATGTCAATATCTCTTTTAATGCGTACAAAAATACTATTTCTCTATTTTGATTATTGATAATCACCCTCACTTCATTAGACAAGAGGTTGAAATGTTTATTAAATAATTTTTAAAAAAATAGAGAATCGTAAAAGATTTTAAATTTCACCCTCTCTCTCCCAACGAACTCATACTACGTTTGCAAACATTAGCTTAAATATGAAACCAAATTTGGTTTCATTATTTTAAAAGTTTTGGTCACTAGAGCCCGTACAGAGAGAACTTACATATATATATATTCTCCAATTTGGGATTTATTGAAATTTTTTTAAAGTAGCGTCAATATACAAATGTGAATAGCTAGATTTCCCAATTGGAAATCAGCTAAAAAATAAATGTTATTTTCCCTATTTAAAATTATATGTAATATATGGTTTAAGGGGAACACACGATTCCATATATATAAAAACTACCATATTGAATATTAATAATTTCAATAAGCATTTCATATTAAAAATGTTTATGTGGCAAATGATTATTGGATTATAAAACTTATTAGTAGAGAATTAGATGGAGATCGATCAAGGTTGACCTGGTCGGAACCCCATCTAATTCTCTAGTAACAATCTCCACAATCAAAAACTATCCATTTAAAATTATAAGGTTTATTTTACACAAACTAAATTATCATTTACCATTTCATCTTCCGGGTTGGACCGAGTCAAATTGTTGTTATTTGCCGAGCTTTCGCACATCATGTGATGGCTTCTTCAGGGCTGAAAAGAGAATGAGAGTTGTGAAGAAAGCCATCACTTTTCAGCCCTGAAGAAGCCATCACATGATGTGCGAAAGCTCGGCAAATAACAACAATTTGACTCGGTTCAACCCGGAAGATGAAATGGTAAATACATCTGACGACCGACGAAGCCTACGTGAACATCTAAATTATCTTTTTTTTTCTTTAAAAACATGGAAATTGTATGTGCCCACCGAATCATATGGTTGTTGATGAATGCTGGAGAAATTAGTAAGGGTTTTTAAGGGGTCAGGATCATAAAAATAAAATAATCCAAAATTATTGCATAATTATTTATTTCGATACCATTCATTTCGATCCGTGCAAGTCATCATCAGGGCGATAGTGATGTATGGAGAGATCAGTTTAGTTCTGCAGTCCGAAATGTGACCATAAATCTTCCTCGTAGATCTTCCCAAACACCCAGATGATGATTCACAAGTTAAGTAGAAACGTTAGCGACAATAAAATAATTACCCAATAATTTTGGAATATTTTATTTTTCTGATCCTGGCCGAAATCTAATTTCTCCCGCATAATACTCGGCGTCCAACCAACCTCCAACCATTTTAGTGATGAATATTGAACTGTTGACGGCTAATGCGAAACAAACAGAGCCTACGGTCGTTGCGTGATTACATGGCGATCGGGTTATGAGAAGGTTTCTTGTATGCTATAGAAAATTGAAAGTGAACATCCGAGAACGACCAGCATTGTCTCGGGGACCATTTTTCCCACAAGTAAAAGTGAACGAGGTAATTACTGAAAGCATGTAGTGGGCTGTAGGAGACCCATCGCTTGAAGATCTTGTAGTCGAAGAACGTCGTCCTCTCAGAGGAGTTTCAGAGAGATTAGGATCAGAACTCAGGGCTATCGAAGACTAGGTTATACCGCCTTAGACCTCGTTTCGGTTTCGGTAAGATTAGGATCAGAATTAAGGGCTACCGAAGACTAAGTTATACCGCTATAGACCTGGTTTTAGTTTCGGGAAGATTAGGTTCAGAATTAAGGGCTATCGAAGACTAGGTTATACCGCCATAGACCTGGTTTTAGTTGCGGGTAGATTAGGTTCAGAATTAAGGGCTATCGAAGACTAGGTTATACCGCCATAGACCTGGTTTCAGTTTCAGGAAGATTAGGATCAATTTTATGAGCTATCGAAAACTAGGTTATACCGCATTAGACCTGGTTTCAGTTTCGGGAAGATAACACTTATTAAAATAAAATATTAAATAATAATAAAAGTGTCACTGTTTTATGTTTAGAAAACAAGCTATTTTGATATGTTAATAAAGTAATTAAAATAAATAAGGTAAATTAATTCTTGAATTAGTATATCTGAAAAATCGCGTACATCTTGACTTAGGGCAAATGTCGTAAAGTATATAATATATATAATGCTTAACATAAGAAAAAGCACTGTTTATGCCAAATAAAGCCACCGCATTTTCCTTATCTTTTCAGCTTCCGCTAGTATTAATGATTACAACTTTTTTACTGATGAATGTTTTTGAATCGATAAAAAATTTTATTAATCCAAAAAATTTTAATTCAAACGTTATAAAGTATGTAAATCCACAACTTGATGCTTTTAGTGATAAACTATTTCTCATATTACGTCAGGTATGTCATGAGTTAAAAAAAATTTCAAAAAGAAGAAAAACGAGATATTTTAATATTTAATTTTAATAAATAAGTAAGAATAAAAAGTATTAGTTTTAAAAAAACATATCAACTAAAACATTGAAAATTGTCAAAATCAGAAAAAATGTCATTCCGAAGAGAATGGAATTTCTGAAGAGACATTGGAAATTTGCTAGTTTACGTCAAGCATAGCGGTCTCTGCAAATTATTGAATCTAAGATTCCCATTCTATACCGATAAGTGAAGGAGAACTTTTAACTGGGATATTATTCTTCGTCATGTCTGTAGTAATTAAATAACAACAGAGTTTTGAGGGAATCAGCGAGTATAAAAAAAAATGTTGCTATTGGGGATGTTCTGTAGAAATTATGTAAATGTATAATGTG
>KZ807065.1:656116-668386 GCA_000696205.2 Oncopeltus fasciatus
ACATATGTATATATATAAAAATTTTTTTTTTTACAAATATTTTCTATTAGGCAAGTATCTTTTCACTCTTCATTGAAGAAGGGCGAGAAATCCCCGAAAATTCGTGATATTTTCTTTTCTTTTTGTGTGTGTACTCTTTATCCGACCTGTTCTTGATATATATATATATATATATTGGTCCAATATTGTCATTTTTATTTCGAGTTAAGACAAACTTTGTATAACAAGATAGGTGTAAAAAAATTTCTAATGACATTTTTTTCCAAAAAGCTTATAAAGGGTGATATACGAATAATGGATGAGCACACCGCCCCTCCCCCCCGAAGTCCCCCACTTTTCCACCTCTGCATGCTGGAGGAGCCCGGCTAAGTAGTCATACCTTTTACTTTCATCATCCTCACCTTGATTTTATTATAAATGAGGCATTTCATTTTATTATTGTCTATGTTTAATGACATATTGAAAATCTGCTTAGTTTTACAGCTCTCATGTGGCAGATATTTTACCCTCTGTGTTAAGAAGCTAGTATCTTTCAAGACGACCACAAATGTTCATATAGGATGAGAGAACCTACTTCATTCATGTTCAAGTACCGAGCACTGCTCATGCGATATTCACTGTTTGCCCAAAATAACTCCCCCAAGAACCAATAAGCCGAGTTTGGTCTCCTGTGTAATTCAGCCAATGACAGGAGCTTTCGGCTTGTCAACGGTTTGTTCCCGTTTCCGTACAACGGATCCCCCACCGTAAGAAGTAAATCGTGTTAGCATTGCTCAGCTCATCCGTTGTTGCCTTGAGGAGAGGGCACTACCATTCTTCTGAGCCGAACTACCACGCCATCTCAGCTGGATTATATTAGAAATTTCCTCAAGAAAGAGTTATATAATTTTAATTTCCAGCCTAATTTCACTTTCCTTACCTGTATGAGTTCAAACATCCTATATATTTAAAATGACTTCGTGTGTGTGAATGTATGTGTGTATGTGAAGAATTATGGATCGGAATAAATAAAAAGAAGAAAAATATTCGTAACGCAAGGGGAACATATATGGTTGCAGCAGAGAAAAGATAGGCTCTCTAAGGTTTGCTTGTTAGATTCAACAGAATTACTCCGCCGAATTCCACGTATATATGTTCCAGCATATAGCATCTGGACATCTCTCACTTTCAGACTTCCGACTGCTGGAATGAACCGCACCTCCAATCCTTAGTTACTGCGGCAAGTGGGACAGTGGTGTGCAAGCTGACCTTTGAGTTATCAATCAAATATACCTTAAAAGTCTAAGGCTTANTATAATGCAGAAATAACAACGAATATATTCCGTTTTCAATGTTTGTTTGTTTTTTGCCTTAAGCTCTTCACCAAATTCCTCTTATTATTCGACTTCAGTAATTAATAGTCTCCTAACCATTAGTAAAAGAAGCTGAAATATATAAGTTGATCATTTTATTTTTAAAAATGCGACTACCAAAGTACAAGAGATGTTTATACGAATATAGGATATATCTGTCAAACGGAAACAGTATATGGTAAACTCAGCAGTTTTCTGACATTACTTACGGACTGACAGACACCTGACGCAATTAAATGTCTGTTGATTTTGTAATTGGAATAGAATAACCTAAATACCCCACATAAAAAATGTAATCATTTATAACCTCCCTTTTTCTAAAAAAAGAAAAATATACTTTATAAGTGGAACATTAATTGATGAATTCCCTCTAAAAAGAAATTAAATTTTTCTTTTTAAATGAAAAAAAAAAAATTTTTTTTTATATATGCAATATACAATTCCTTTGAAGATTGGTCTGCTAAAGCTGAAACTTCAAGGTAATTCTCTGGAAAAAATAGGAAAACTGGCTTAAATATGAATAATGTTATAACGGTATTTTATAATTTATCAAAGTATTATAGTAAAGAAAAATTTACTTTGTTATTTAGTTTTCAAGTGGTTTAAATTTAATATAAAACTTACTGGGAAATTGGGAAGAAATACAAAGTCTATAATCTATCCTTGATTGTTGATGTGGCTATAACAGTTTAGATTCCGTGGATTCTGTTTTCTTTATTTTGTAGAAGGATGTTTGTTGCAAATGAGTGGGAGGGGAGACTCCTCGAGACACTTTAAAAAAATTTTGAGAACTGTAAGTAATTACTAGTAATGAAAAACTCCCATCCAAAAAAAAATAAAAAATATTTCTTTATACGGGGGACAAGACGGGATAGGGTTTTAATGGTAAACAGGATATCAGATCTGTGGAAGATTTGTAGAAATGGAGAGTGTTTCCTTTATAAAAACAGAGGCACAGAAGTATCATTAAAGGAAAAAACTTGCACAAGGCAGAAGAAAGGACACTTTCTCCAGGATCGGACAAACTGATAACTAATTATTCTCACTCCAGCCAGTGAAACTTCTCTAAGTGGAGGGACTTGTGAGGGTCTGCCGCAGTGGAATTAGCCGTGTGACAAACACACTTAGTGGACAAACCCTGAAGATGAGCTGATGCTGATGAGCACCCGTCGGCAATTATAAAAGAGAAGTCTGGAGAGACTGGAGCACATGTAGGAGTGGCCTTGAAATCCACCCGGCTGGAGGAAGTAGGTTGGCTTTGATCTTGTTCAGGACCACGGGTGGAATCACCTTCTGTGGAAAGACTTTCTGCCACCGGTGTACATAAGGGTAAACAATGTACAGTAAACTTCAGGAGTCAATATGTCATGTACGATCGAATGTGAATCCTACAGGGATTATTGACTCCAGTTGGATATCTATGGCATCATCAGTACTAGACAATCTTTCAGATGGGTAAATATGAGCATCATTGACAGCTTTAAATTTTACCTCACTTTTAATAATTAAAAAAATAACAAAGTAAACATACATGCCTGACATCCATTCCTATTTAGTGTTTCTACAATGTACAGGGCTAATCTATTAACAATAATAAAATAATAAATAACCTGCTATTTAAATGTGAAAATGTACATTTTGGTACATATACTTGAATTTTCAATTATTTATTTCTGTTAATTATTTAAGGCTGATTAATAAAGTTTGGAACTAAATATGTATTATTCGAAATATTGACCCAAGGCCACTAGAGTTTTATCAAGGAAATCAAACGATTCCCGTAACGACAACAGAAAAATTATTTTTAAATTTTTCCACGATTTCACAAAAAACAAGCAAAAGCTTAGCTAAGAAAGTTAAATATGTATGTACGTGAGTATACCTATATATATATATATATATATATATATATATATATATATATAATAAACTTTATTAACGCAACTTATTTGTCTATTGCTTTTTTAATTTTTACCTTCGGCCTCATTCAGTCTAAGCTATTGTCCATCATGTCTATTGAGCTAAAAATTATATAGTATAAATAAAAATGATAAAAAAATAAGTTTTTTACATTCTATTGATGTGTAGTAGAATAAAACATGTACTCATAAACATTCTTACGGGCTTGAAGATGTAGTAAAGTTACTTTTTTGTCGGGTTTTTGCACATCATGTGATAGCTACTTCAGGGCTGAGAGTAGAATGAGCTGTCTTGAATATCATTTTTCTTTCAGCTCTGAAGAAACCATCATATGATCAAATGGAGAGTTTTGACCCTGGAGATTATTAGTAGAGGTTTTTTGTTGGAGTTCGGTCAAGATTATTGTAAGCCATCTTCAGGGCTATCATAAATTCCAGAGGGGAAGTCCTGCCACCTGGATCAAATGTTCTTAACTGAGGGTATGGTTTAGAAATTTTTGAGATGGACGCTATGGGGGTGGAAGAGAAGGGGCATGAGGTAGTAGGAACAAAGGGAGAGCGGCCTACATCTAAAGGAGTACTACTTAGGAAAAAAGGTAAGGCGGTAAGTACAAAGGTTGAGCGGACTGCATCGAAAATGAGCACTGCCAAGAAAAAAAGATATTCGTAAACATTCGATCCAAATGGCATGTTATTATTTTTTCACAACATTTGATATCACTTTAGATTTAGTTAAGGCAATTTTATGTAATAATAATGTAAATCATTTAATTTTTTTTTGGTGCGTTTTTCTTATGACATTGTATTTCAACAGCCCTAAAGGTGGCTTACAATTTAACCCGAAACATTGGCGGATAATTAAAAAATACACATTTTTTAAATTGTATTTTTCGGATCAACCTTGACCAAACCACAAAATAAAACCTCTAGTAATAATCTATATAGTCAAAACACTCCATTTCAGGGTTAAAAGTAAAATAATACTTATTCAGGGCAGCTTTTTCTACTTTAAGCCCTGAAGAAGCCATCCCATAATTTGCCAAAGCTCGACAAAAAGTAACTTTTCTACGAGGACAAGCGTGGTTATAAATATTTCTGGAGAACGTGGAAGCCTACGTGAACATAATTTCTGTATTAATATAACTTAATAATGTCTTAACTTGAAATTCTATTCAAAAGCACGTGTTAAATAATAATTATTTAATAAAAAGAAATGTTTATTAAAGCAAACTGAATTTTTTTATCTCGGAAATGGTCTAGAGTCATTCCCATATACATACTTAAAACAGCAGTTGAATACAAACAGTGACAGTGAACACATGTATTCGGCCACGAGGATGGACAATGTCCGAAAGCGCTCGCCAACAGAAGATGGTTTGCAGAAACCAATGAAGACGGATAATAGAAGGTATGATAGTACTTAAAACAATTTATTAAGTTCAATGTTTTAAAATGTTATATATTTGTACCTATCTATCTACCTCTATATATACGTATACAAACCAGACATATTATAAATATTTCTGTATTTATTGCTAGGGGTTCCATTTATAATGTCTACTTTATGTTAAAATAATTAAATCTTGTTCGTTATAGAATTTATTTGTTGTAGCTCAAAAGAATGGCTCTATGTTAGCTGAAAGCTCTAGAGCATGCAAGAAGTGAATATTTTTGGGGGAAAAAAAAATCTAAATTGTCTGATTTGGTAAGAAAGAGACCACAGGCTGCCGGTAACTGCCGGAGTTCTGACTTGGATTCTCTCTGACTCGTGGATTTCCTACATCTGGTAGGGTGGTTGGGACTCCAATATCCATCTCCTAAGACAGAGGCCTCGGAGGTGAGAAGACAGAGAAGAAAGCCTTTCTCGGAATGAGCGAGTGCAGAAGAAACCCCCCACAGCTATCTGGGGCGGACCGAGTCCGAGGAGGAAGGTACCACACACACAAGAACACATGAGGTCGGGGTCCGCTCCCCTTCCCGGCGTAATCAGCAGGCATTGGCTCTCCCGGCCTGGTTTTTCCCCACGGACTCTGCCGAGCAAATTTCCAGGCCTCTCTTCCGAGCGTTACTCTTTCAAAAAATGAACTTCTTACAAGTTCCCAGAACGACGGGGTAGAGATGACCGGCTTAGGCAGGAACTGGGCCGCCACAAACTACCGCAGTATGCGTAAAATTCCAAGTAAATATAAATATACATATATATAAAAAAAGCCATTAATACTATGAAATTATATTTAAGATCTATTACGATATAAGAATATTTTCACCAGCAAAAGCTAAAAAATATAAATAAGAGTGACATGAATTTTGATTTCTACTACACCTAGTTGTCTATCTAAAATATTTCTATTTGACCCCTTCAAACTCCTGCTTCTTATCCCCAAACCAATCTAATGGTTTGCAGAACGAAGCTGAAATGCTAAATTTTATATCTTTATTTTTAAAATGATTAAGAGTATTAAACAAAAAAAGTTATTAATGTTTTGCCCATATCCAATATGTATATGCAAAAATGTAAATGCAGCTGTTTTTATTTATGTATGTATGTATGTTTGTAAAATTTACAATTAGATTTATATTAATTAGTTATTTTAATAGTTATTTATTTATNCAATGAGTTATCTTCTTCTCTCAACACTTTTAGCTAGACAAGTTTTCCATTAAGTCGAAATCAATTCAAATATTATTATTTTCTCAAAAACTAAACTGTCTTCCCTTTATTTCGAAATTAGGTTTTTAGTATTTTGTTTGTATACGTATAATATTCTTATCGTTCTCAGCTGAATATTTCATATTATTTTCATTTAAGGTAATCGTGTATTTTTATATATCATACCGTTTTTATTTTGATGGGTGTTTGCATGAAAAGGTATGGAATTTCAAGATATATTCAGAAGTTTATTTTGTGTATTTTGAAAAGACAAAGGAGATTACAAAATAAACATCTAAACAAATATTGTATGTACATAAATACATATATACAGATTAATTAATTAATTGACAGGTGGGATAAAATCTAAAAGGTTATTTCCACCACCAATGAATATAGAACTCTTTAAGAAAGAGACATTTAAGAAAATTTGATTTTTTACTCAAAATTCAGACACTGGTTCTTAGAAAAATAGTTTTTATTCTTAAAAATAAACAATTTATTACTTTAAACGCATTAAAAACTCACAATCATACTGCTTTAAAAAAACAGGGGTAACAGTTATTTGATGAGATTGAAAAGCATGGGATAATACTAAGTCATTTACTATTGAAATTCATTCAGAAGGGAATTAAATTTTCTACAACATAATATCGTTGGATTTATTTATTTTTTTTTTTTTTTTTTGGTCTAATGTATTTATAAGAATGTTATTTTTCACCCCATATAATGTAATAGAGGGTAAACAACTTATTCAATGTAACGAACTACTTTCTTGCGATAAATGGAAAAAGTTAAATTTCCTTGGAAATTTCCTATAATAACGTAATTGTTATTTTATTTATAACTGTAACTACTTTATAATATCACCTTAGCACTCATGAAAAAACTAGCAATCGGTTATCAGCTCTGAAGAGCTATTATTGCTCAATGTATTTTTAGAAGATAACCCCTATTGAGTGCATCAGATATTACATTGATAATTATAAAAAATTATTCTGTACTATTTTTAATGAAGTAATTAATAGCGTGTATCTTTTATGATAGAGATAAAATAACATGAGAAAATAAGTGTGAGAGCCCTGGGTAGACTCTGTAGGCATTTGAGAATTTGAAAGCAATACAAGGCAAAATGCCAGGACATATGAAATAAAATACCTTCGATGGATTATAGTAGAAAATTCGTCTGTCCTCCTCTAATGTAGTTCACCAGTTAGTCATGTGCTATCTACTAGTATACTGTGGGAGCAGTATACTAATATACACTTCTGCGAGAGAAGACACCTAATAAACTCTTTGCTAGGTACTGATAAAGGAAATAGTACCAGATGTAGCCAAACAAAAATATAAGAAGAAGTTCTTCGGAAATTAAAATCTTGATAACAGGAATTCACAAAATAATAAAGTCACTGTTTAACAAAAATAAAAAGTCTGGTCTGTGACGTCACTTGCTTACTTCACTACTTCACGAACATCGCTGGCGCGTACCTCGCTAGTGGCTGCCTCGCCGGTTAGGGCCCAACCACTTCGGACAGCTCTAACCGCGAGAGAGGAGTTTTGTAGAAAGTTATCCGACACCCGGCTTGTACTTAGCTTTTTACTTACGAAAGCTATTCTTCTCTTACCGGGAGATCGTCCTCCGATCGCTGCTTCTACGAGAGTCGCAAGGTACTTTAGATATGGAAGCTTCTGATCAACTTAGTGGCCCAGGTTGGGCGTCGGCCTCGGGTCAAAAACAGTCAATAGTCTATAACCAATAATCTCAATCATTGTTCACAGGTCATTCATCGGTAACCACCAGCAACCAATGATCGTACCAGTGAGTTACCTTGCTCTGTTCAACCCATTTCGAATGAAACATTAAAAACAAAAACTGCACCGTTTATTTAATATATATGTATATATTAAATATATATTCCCCGAGTCGACGGGGAGGGTTGTAGGGCTTGAATTTGGAGGACAGGGTTTTTGCTATTGGTTATGGCAGTTAACTGTGGAAAAGGGTAAAGCGGGAAGAAATGAGGTCTTGGACGAAAGGATATTAAAATCGTGATGAAGGGAGGAATTGGATACGTAATAAAGAGCATTTGAGATTATTCTGAGGGTTTTGGATTGAAAGGTCTGGATTCTTTGGATGTTGGAAAGTTTGGCGGCATGAAGAATATAGATTTCTTCACCGTATGTCCAGATTGGTCGTATTAAAGTCTCGTAGAGCGTCAGTTTTTTACCTACTGTCTGCAATTAAGATATAAGCAAACAAAAATAACTTATGTTCAAAAGGAGAGTTTGTTGACCGTAGATATTATTCTAAGATGATTTTAGTTGGGGTTCGGTCAAGGTAGATCCAAAAAACACAAATTTAAAAAATGTATTTTTTAATAAAGGATTATCTGCCAACGTTTCGGCTTACATAGTAAGCCATCTTCAGGGCTATCATGAAGATGAAAGAGGACGTCCTGTCCCTAAGTTCACATTTTCATGACTGACAGTCTCATCTTCATGATAGCCCTGAATATGGCTTACAAAGTAAGCCGAAACGTTGGCAGATAATCCTTTATTAAAAAAATACATTTTTTTAAATTTGTGTTTTTTGGATCTACCTTGACCGAAACCCAACTAAAATCATCTTAGAAAAATAACTTATGGTTACACATGAAAAACTTCTACTTCTTTAAATGAAGTTCTCCATAGAATCTAAACCGGGAGGAGTTCCAAAAGAAAAAAAGTAATAAAAAAAAAAGAGCTTCTCCCATGCAAGTATAATGTATTATAATAAAGTGTAGTAGGCACATAACTCTCTCGCGGAAGAGTGCAGATCTGGGCTTATCGAGTGGTCACTTACACGCATTACCTCGGTCATTTCTTAAGGAAACTGGGGCATTTCCGACCTTCCCAAAGCAAAGCAGGGCAGGTCTCTTAAGACGCCGGCCAGTGTGCGTCCGAGGGGAACGCAGTCATGCTAGATATACGTGGAGGGAAGACTTCCTCCTCAGTCGGGAACAGAAACGTAGGGGATCTTCAACGGGGCCAATCTACTGGAGGGTTGATGATCTGCAACGGGGAGACTACCTAACACAGACTGACGAATGTTTCTACACTGTTAATAATATGGCTCTCAACCTCTTCTTCAGCCCTAATAGCATTATATATGTATATATAACGTATATATGTATACGTAATAAGTTCGTCACATAAAATTAGGTAAAATAAAGAACACCTGGTTATATAAACATATATGGTTTTGATCTAAAGGGTTATTTCTACCACCAATGAATATAGAACTCTCATACATTCTATTCTCCGTCTTCATTGGTTTCTGCAAACCATCTTCTGTTGGCTATATGTAGCCATCAGAAGATGGTTTGCAGAAACCAATGAAGACGGAGAATAGAAGGTATGAGAGTTATATGGTTTTCCCTAGTAGAAGATCTTAAAAGTAAAAATTCCGAATTATTTTTTTTTGTTTCATATTCGCAGCTGAATGCTTAGGAGACAAATCTCTTTCTTCTAGTTTTAAAAATCTTTCTCACACCCATTCGGGAAAAATAAAGCGCTCAGCTAAGATGTTAGTAATTTTTTTACTCAAAAAAGTCCTTCACGCTGGGGTTGCGTAATCGAAGCAGATTTATTTGTAATAAATAAGAATAAGCATAGACATTTAATTTGCAAGCCAGAGAGCGTAAAGGTATGACAACTACACTTTGCTCAAAGCTGAAAAAATGGGAGAAGTCCTCACTCATCACAGATACATTAGTAAATTATTCCATTTTAAAGCGTTTTTCGTAAAAATATTAAGAAACGTGAACGGTAGAAAATAACATTTTACTCCTAATAACTTCTTTAAACTTTTTCATAACTTAAATAACAACGAACATTTTACGATTATATATTTTTGACTCCTTTAGAAGGCAGATTTAGAATATTCATCCCTCATCCGATTTCAATATAAGTGAATAAAAGTATTTTATAAAGAAAGGGCCTACAATTAATTTTATTTATCATAAAAATTATAATTTTGATGCTAATTTTAGGGGGAATAATTTGAATTGATTTGTAGTACAAAACAAGATTAAATAACATGTATTCTGAATCAGTACCTAGTACAAAAAAAGATTAAAAAACATAAATATTTATTTGGTTGTGGTTTATTATCCCACGTAAATTTTAGACAATTAATGAGAGGGAATAGAATAAAATTCTATTCCCTCTAATTAATTGATTAAATAACATAGATTCTGAATCAATACCTAGCACAATACATATTTTTGATTAGGAATATGCCATAGATAAATATTTTATTAGTAGAGAATTTGTAGAGAAGAATGGTAAATGTGAGGCGTTAGGTACAAAGGTAGAGCGGCCTGCATCAAAGTGGTTAATACGGGGAAAAATAGGTAGAAATTATTTCGGCAAAAACAAATTTCTTCAACTTATTCAAACATTTTCAACATTCTGAAAAACCATTAGCCCACCTCCTACATCCTTGTCCGCTAATACCTAATCCGAAATAATTCCTACCTATTTTTCTTGGTATTGCCCCCTGTCATGCAGGCCGCACTCCCTTTGTACCTACCCCCTCACATTTCCAACCCTTCACTTGTCCAAATTTAGTTTTCCTTCTGTTATGAACAGAAGGATTCAGGGGACAATACGTCTCCTCTCGCCTTATAATGTAAATTATATAGTTTTTTGTCTTATGCCATTGTATTTCAACAGCCCTCCAATGTAAGCCAAAATGTCGACAGATAATAAAAAAATTTTTACTAATTTTGAAATTGTATTTATTTCGATTAACCTTGAACGAACCCCAACAAATTTCCTGTTAATAATCTCCAAGCTCAAAAACTCTCCATTTATATATAAATATTTCATATATCAAACGAGAATTGCTAAGATATATACAAATTTATCTCTCTGACGACTGTCATTATGTATTTCTACTTTTAGTGACAAGAAAAAACAAGGAAATAAAAATTTTGTAGTTAGATTCTACAAACACCAATTCTTAAACGCGGTGTGTCATAAGGAGTAAGGCACCTTAGTCTTAGAATTATGATGAATAAAGAGTACCATGGAACTAGCCTAGTTGGGCTTTATGATGAAACTATTCTGAAATATTGAACAGCTTAGCTCATCAAAGCGTATTGAGAACTTGTCAGAAATGTCAAGGATTGTCATTTTAATAAATTCAAAAGTAGCGTGGCTCTTGAATAGATAATATAAGATAACATGTAATTCTTAGATGGGTATTATTATAAACAGCATATGCAGAGGGGAAGAAGTTTTGGGTATATCACAAGTTGGGTTGGGTATATCAAAAAATTAGGTATATCAAACTAACCCTCCAAATAAAATTTTTATAATGATAAATATAAAGATGTATAAAAGCAAAAAAATAAATTGATATTTTTTTACTGAAATTGTCGGAATATTTAAGAAACCTGGCTTAGCACACATCCTATTTGCTATTACACTAGAGCAAGCAAAGCAATAACCAGCCATGTTTCCCTGTAGAATTGTTCGAGGAAGGATCCCATTATATATTTCCCCAATTAAGTACTTTTCGTCCCAGCAGACTCCGACAATGGAGACTCGCATATCTCAGGAGAGGTAAAAAGAAATCATCGCATTAATACCAGAAAAGCTGCTGGCTCTTCTCCTCCTGCTCTCTTCAAAGAGAAAGAAGTGAGAGTAGCCTTGAAAAGAAAGAAAAAAGCCAGTATTAGAGAGGAGCTCCAGTCACTGTTACCCAATGGTGACTGTTATAACTTCAAACTAGCTGTTACGTTGAGAGACAATAATCAGGCCGACTCCACAACAGGTACCTTCGTTAAGGTGCCTCGTTCTCGGCACATTCCTCTTTCCTCTTTTTATATAAGAAAGTGAATTCATTCTGTAAGTCTACTAAAGTAGAAGAATTAATTGGACTTTCCTGTAAATCTTTTTCCATCTAAAGAGCAAAGCTATTTATAGCAAACTTAGAAAGAATCTCTTCCTTCTCCCAAAATATAGTATATATATAATGTGAGTTATCAAGTACGTTATGAAATATAATTTGAAGGTTATTGAAGATCTTGGTCAAATAATAATAATGCAAAATTTATTTAATCTATGCCAATATTTCGAAAATATGTTTTTTATTCTTCAGGGCTAAAGGTTCACAAAAACATTCTTAAATTTTTTTATTTTACTTTATTTTTACTATTTTGACATGAATCAGTACATATGAATATGTATGAAGTCAATAATCTATTTCGTGACATTTAATCTTTATCATATACATGTTGTATAATTTATGAAAAATAAATTGTACTACATATATATATATATATATTCAACCTTGACCAAA
>KZ807065.1:689127-701720 GCA_000696205.2 Oncopeltus fasciatus
AAAAATAATTATATTCTTATTATATATTGGTATTTTTATTCATTATCTATCCCTCCTCTTTTTACCTCCTTCTTGAAGGAAAATTTATTTACTATTGTCAGCAAATTGAAAAATTATTTTTTGTAATTAGTGATCCATGCAAAAATAATATTAAAAAAATTAAATTATGGGTTTAATGCAATATTTGCCTTACTTTATGTTTTTATTGGCATCACATAACTGACTTAAAACCCCATTATTTAAAGATGAGATATCTACAATAGGCAAGAAACTAATGCTTAATATATTACATATTCATATATGTGTGTGTTAATGTAGGTAGACACATTAATGAAAAATAAATATTGTTCCTGACTCTTTTGTCTTCATAACTAATTACAAAAATATCTATCAGTTTAGAATTGAATAATAATAATGAAAAATAATGTACATCATATTCTATATTTTAAAAAATATGCATATTATTATGAGGTACATTTCAACAAGAATACACACACACTCCCACATATATATACAATTCAATTTGTTTAAATCTTATGATATTTTGAGTCAAAATGAAAGCTTAAAGTGAAAAAGAATAAATGCAGTGGATTATTTGGTATAATCTCATTTGAATTGTAGTAACCATATATTTCACATAAGTTATTCTGACTAATAAATACAAGTTTAGCAGATGTACTGATATGTAGTGCTGTTTTTAAATTTGTTTTAAGTTTATAAAATATATTTAAAAAAAACTTTTTTATGAGGCTGAACACTTTCAAAATGACATACAAATAAAAAATATAGGCATCTCTGAAACTATTAAGAGCATTAATAGCTAAATGTTCTGAATATGTTTACCATTTTCATGTAAAATTATTACACAGTTTTTTGAATGTTGACATTAAATAGGTGTTGTATGGTGACCAGAATGAATAGGCTATGAAACAAGGAGATCCGAAAAAGAATGGGAGCCCAGATTATTTTTCCCTCAGAAGTTAAGTATGATTTTTAGGAGTAGTAAAGCCATTTCATGCGAATAAAGGAGGAAAGGTGTGAAAGAGAGTACTAGATTGGGATCCACCTGGATAGAGGCAGATGGCATCCCTCAATTTAATGGCATGGACGAGGAGTTGTACCAGAGTAGTCTGCATAATGGAGACTGGGCCAATACTGTCTACTCTGACTGAGGCAGGCAAAACTTAGCTGAAATGTCTGTCACTGAGTGTGTGACATTAAACAAAGTCTTCTATAGATCAGCTTGTTCTGTATCCTATAGCACTGATTGAATTGGATTAAAGTTTGGAATCCCATGTCCTTCCATTTGCAAGAGAAAGGGAAGTAGAAGTTGAGGACCAAGGTAGAGGGGGGAGCATATCTCCCCTAGCAGTTGAGATTTGTATGTATGCATAATATATTCAGCCATGTATGCGTAAATATTCAACTATTATAAAGGAGTGGAGGTAAATAAGTTCATACTAGTAGAGCTTTAATGGTTAAAATGCTGGTATAATTACTTGATGAAAAATTGAGCTTGAGGCTAGTTAAATGGTTTGAAGTCTTAGCTTATTTTGTTGATGCAGGTATTTAAGCTTTTAAAACAATAAAATTTGACTAGATTTTACTTGATGCTCATAATATGGCCAAAAAGTTGGCAAATTATAAGACATCAATTTTAACAGTTAAGGTTATTCTTATTCTGCACACTTAATGAAGTATATTTGTGTGCATGCATTATATGTATATGTGGTTTGTGTGTGAATTTATACATGCATACATATGTATATTCATGAAGAAAAAGTTTATATTAAAAAACCACAAACTATGAATAAACAAACTATAAATACAATAAAATTTTCAACACTGAAAAACTTTTTCTCAGTATTGAAAAAGTATTGCATGTATAAAGAATGAATGAAAGCGTATTGTTAGTAATTGTAAAATAAAAATTTAGATAAAATATTTTATGAAAATAATATCTATATAATTTCCATAATGTTTAATTGTTTGATATCAATAATTTCTGTGGGACAAGCAGATAACTCAATAGATATGCAGAATCCTATAACATGATTATAAATTAGCAATAAGTCCATGTATTCCATTCTTTCTTATGCTTTTCATACTCTTTTGTAGAAAAAAAAAGTCTGTCACACAATTCCACCCGATTTCAATCTTTAAGAGCATATATAACTGGAAAAAAAAGCTTTGATTCATTGCAGATGGCAATTTATAATTACGCTGTAGAAATTAATTAGCCAGGGTTTGAGCCAGAATCAGAAAAAAAAAAAATACTCTGAAATTTTTGGGTAATTATTTTATTATTGCCGACATTTTGACTTATCTAGTAAGTCATCATCAGGGTTGAAATGCAATACCCACTATTACACTTCGATAATTATAGATTGAAATGAACAGACAGAGGGGGTACGTTATATGCCAGAAAACTACCACTTACAAGTCTTTTTCCAAAAACCCCACTCCTAGTTTATCCCATCCCATCAATAACCACATAAAATCCCTCCTTCAAATCCAATACATAGACTAACCTACCTATTCCAAACTGATATCCTTTAATTCTACTGCATCCAGACTTTATGGACCAGCTAAAATTCAAATTTCCAACATAAATTCACTGGCTTCAAATCTGAGTAAATTTTTCCATCCGACTCCTCAGTCTTCATAACTCATACGACCTCAAAAGTTCTTATGAACTGACCCCTCTCCTCCAAATTTTATCATGGCATCTCTTGATGCCACTTCTCTATTCACCAATGTTTGTATACAGAAGACCTCCAGCTCGTAGAAAAACACGGGAATATTTTAGAACCTCTAACGCGTTCAAACTACCTGGAGTCTCTCTCGCTATACTCTAATTCTAGTACCTCACTTTTCGAGACCAGTTTTCACCATATCAGGACTTGTCATGGGTAACAATCTGACCCCTGACATAGCTAACATTATATTAAACGACCTGTTAGACACCGTTCTCCCCCCCCACTTCACCCAGGACATAATTTTCATCAAGAAATATGTTGATGATCTTGTACTTTTCCTTAATTCAGAAAAACATCTCACAGATCTTAGAGTCGTCAAATTCCTACCATACCCGCCTCAAATTTTCTATTGAATGTGAATCCGATAGTCGTCTCCCTTTCCTCCATATACTCCTCATCAGACGAGTCGATGGTCAGATTTTATCTGACTGACCAAATCCGCCCATTCCGGTCGCCTTCCCCACTCCCATTCTACCCATCTCCGTTACCAAATTATCAACATTGCCAGATGCCTTATACTGCGATCCTTCTCTCTTTTGGCCGTTATTTTCACCAGAATACAGCGGAGTTAGAATACGTAAAAGGCTCAGACGTGTAGAGACAAGCATTACAAGAATATTTTCTTAGAGTGGTTTTCCCTCTCCGTTAATTAAGAACTTTATCTAAAAAGTTATTTCCACCACCAATGAATATAGAACTATCATACCTTCTATTATCCGTCTTCATTGGTTTCTGCAAACCATCTTCTGTTGGCGAGCGTTCTCGAACATTGTCCATCTTCTGGCCGAATACATGCATTCACTGTCACCTGTAGAGGGAAGTACAATAAATTTTGTAGCTATGAATTTTTACAAAATATGTATAATAGTTTTGTGGCGGCGTTTTCGCTAGTTAGAAATTAGTAAATAATAATAAATATTTAATATTGAAAATAAAAGAAAAAGATAGAAAAATAGAATGTAAGAGGTAGCAACTTACAGGGTAGCTTCAGCAGGTAGTTCGATCCTCTCACTCATCTGCAGTTTTTCCTCCAAAGCGGCCCTGAAATTAAAGGTCTCTAACTCGGCCAAGAGAAAAACCCAAAAATTCAGAGCACTTACCTTCTGGGAATGCGTGGCAGCCGTGAGTGAACGGAGAGAAGTGGACTGTATTATGAATTGGAGGCGCATAAGGCGGCACGAAATACTAAGACTTTTATACTTTAAAACACTTTGTATTTACTGGAAGCAGAGTGGTTTCTGGAAACTGGAAGCAGAGTTCTCCAATGAGAGCTGGAAGCAGAGTGTCTCCTGTGAGAGCTGGAAGCAGAGTGAGAAAGAGGTAGGGGGACACTGCATTTAGGCGATAAGGGTCGCGAGTTCAGGTGAATCAGTCCTGTGCCGAGATTAGGGCGCTCGGGACTGATAAATGGAGGATTACGGCGCGAACAAGTTTAATTTAATAAAATAAATCAAGTATTTGCTAATACACTCAGGAAAAATTAATAATTTTGAAAAATTACTTTTGGCAGTTGAATACAGACAGTGACAGTGAACGCATGTATTCGGCCAGAAGGTGGACAATATCCGAAAGCGCTCGCCAACAGAAGATGGTTAGCAGAAACCAATGAAGGTGGATAATAGAAGGTATGATTGTAAGAACTTTTTATTTTAATTTTCTCACCCCCTTGACAATCACGTCTCCTCTTTGTCTTCTTCTCTCTCTCCTCGCCTATTCCTGTATCTCTTTATCGCCCTCTACTCTATATTCCTATCCTTACAGATAAAATTTAAAAAAACACCTCAAGTCTAACCTACAGAACCTCAATTTAGGCCTACATTCTAATAATAAATTACAAAAATTCCATACTTCCCTGAAAGATCCTTTACCTATTTCCCAGTAGTCCAACGTGATATACCTAATTCCATATTCAGATAAAAATTGTTCGGCTTCTATATTGGCCAAACAAAAAACCATATTATAAATAAAAGATTAAAACAAAATGAATAATACAGCATTGAGATTCATGATACGTATTCTTCGGCCCTCTTCCTTCAAGCCATTAGCAAAAACCACATGCCTGCTTTTATTCAGGCCACTGTCCTGGCCCCTGGGTCTTACCATTAAAAAGAAGCTGATTTCAGAATGTGTGCACATCAATCTCAATTCTACCTCTATTAATGATAGGCAGGACAAAGACAACATTTTATTTAACAGGTTATTGTAATATTTTCAGTATAATTCAGCGGAGTAAAAGCCCCCCTAACTACTGTCACTAAGAAGCGGGTGATACCATAAATGGGCACTTTCTACGATTTCTTCTCTGCCATCCGACGGTAATTAAATCAAATATTATAACACCTCAGAAGATTTCTCCAAAAACCTGGACTTTAGGAATTGCTACTGAACATCCTGTTCAAGTCTACGGGGTGACATGCCACCGTCCTTAACAGCGGGCGCAAACTGGTACAGCGTTCAATCGTGGCCGACATCGATGAAGACGTCTTATAAGGTGTACTTGATGATCGAATACAAACTCAAACTCGACTTGCCAAGAGGATTGGTAACATAAGACAATGGAGAGGTTAACCTTCGTTACGAAAAAGAGTTTTCTACTCGGATGCGTTTATTAGAATACACTATCCTTCCTCCACGAAGCCAAATATCAGCACAGGGAACCATAGTAAGTATATAACCGAAAGATAATGTATGCTGCTGGAGCCCGAGAACAATAAGGGACAACCATATGCTATGGAATGGCAGTGCGGAGATCTAGTAAAGGAGCAGAAAGCGGACTCTGACTTAAAATACACAAAGCAGTAGAAGATATCAGGGTAAAGAAAATAGTTTTGGTGGCAGGTTGCTCCTCTATCGAAGATTGTGATGACCTATTGGGCCTATTCTATATAGACCATTGTTTTCAGTAGATCCCTGAGTTCCTCAATCCGGGTCACATGTCCGAACCTGTCCTACGCTTCTCTTCAGACCACTCAGTCACTTCTGTTGGATCTTCTCAGTAGAGTTGGATATTAGGACTATCTTCTTCTGAACTCTTACGGGCAACAGGTCCTAATAATTCTTTAAGTTCTACTCTTGCAGATTGCTGCTATCTCGTTCATAACTGTATAAATAGAAAAAAACTTAAACTATTATCTTCTTTGATTCCATTTTCATGCTGATGTACTCGGGCACCTACCCATTCAATCTTAATTTCTTCTTTTTTAAAATCTTATATGTTTTTGTCTTCTAATAAAGCTTCTGATTGCTTCCACTCGTCCTAGAGTGACTTTTTTGCATTCTCAAAGCCTCCCATATTTCATTCCTCGGGACAGAGTCGAATGCGGACTTGAGGTCGAGGAAAGTTAGGTAGATATTTTTAACTCGATCCCAGGACTCTTCTCAGAGTGGTCTGATTTTCAACAGTTTTTCTCTATTTAGTCAATTCGCGTGTTTTCCTTTTCCTTAGTATTATGACATTGTAGTGTCTTCGCCCTCGTTCTATTGTGATCAAGTGTTATGGGTTGTGAGAGTGCATATTGTGTATATGTGAGTGAATTCGTTCGTTTGTCCGTTTCAGCGGTCTGAATATGTTGTCCGAATGTCTGGGAGTGTGAACTGAGTTGTTCGTTACTTCTGGTATTGTCTGATGTTTTAGTTTTCTATTATGTCCATCTTACGTACTTTCTGTTGTCTATGTAATAGTTCCATTGTGAATTTTTTGTCCGTTGTGTAAATAGTAACTGGAGTCATGTTTGTTCTGTTTGATTAAACGTTTTTGTTCTTCGCATCTGATTCTGAGTCACCGTCCTGTCTGTCTTGTTTAAGTTTGTAGGCATGTGCATGTTGTTGAGATAAATTGTTTTATTACATTTATTAATTGTTATCTTAATTCATCGTTCATTGAAAGATTTATGCTTGTTACTGGCAACACATGATTGTAACATATATATAGTGTTTTTACCTCCATATTGACCACGTTCTGTTAGAATCTATCTTTATTATTACAGTGTAGTTTTTCCTCGACTCTGCCGTTTTATTTAGTTAGATAATCCATTTACCTCAATACATGTTAGTTATGTGTAGGTTCTGTTTCAGTGTGTTGATTGTCCTTAGTGCTCATTATTCCTTAATTTTTAAATAAGTTTGGAGTTTGCATGGTTTAGTTCCTGTACTGTGAATCTTCGTTTTGTGCGTTTTATTTTTATATTACTTAAGTAGTTTGTCTACTGAGGTTAGTTTGTATCAATTATTGTGAGCGATTGTGTATATAGTTAGTTGTTCTTTGTCGTAAGTTGTTGGTTGAAAACGGTATGGTTTTGAGTTGCTGGATCATGTGCTTGAAACACAGGGTTTGTTTTGTGCGGGTGGTATCTTGGTTTTGGTGGTATCTATTGGTTAACATTTACATTGGTCAGTCTGTCGCTTGTTCTTGTAATTGTGTCGTTGAGGTAGTTAATTATCTTGTTGCTCTTTTTTTCCATTGTGCATGTGATGTTAAGATGCAAGATATTAGAGTCCATGAGAATCTTCTCTCCATAATCTTCTGATAATGTACAAAATATGTCGTCTATGTATTTAGTGGTCCCTAAGAGCTAGTAGTGATCCCTCCTCCTCCTTAGTGATCCGTAATATTCCTCCTTAGTGTTCCTTAGTCTTTTATGTCATGAGTTCCTCTGTCCTGTCTTGAAATAGTGTGATTAAGTCTGTAGTTTTCGCATTGTGTAGATGTTTGATAGACTGATAAAGTCCTTTGCTAGTTTTGCTGAGTCAGTGTGTGGCTAGGTGGTAAGCTGGTACCAGTCTGTAATTGATCACTTGTCGTATAGATATGCCTGGTTTTTAATTTTTGGTAGTGCTCTTGGAGTGGATGGTCCTGGGCGCATGTAAAAGTACCTGATATACTGAGAATGGGCGTCGTTTAAATATAAAACGTATTTCTCGTTGGAATGCATCCGTAGGATCGGTTTTGTGTTTTGTAGAGTTTATTTGTATGATGGAGTGCTACTGTTTTATTGTTATAATTTTGTGTGTACGTGATAACTGTCACGATGACTTTGTCTGCAACGGTCAATGTTGGGTTGTTGCCATCAACTTTTCTACTATACTACTATGCTTTGAGTGGTATTGTGTTCTCTTGCATCTTTGTTTTGTATGCGTTTGTAATTTTATACATTTGGTCATGAGAACTAAATGCCTAATTCAGCAGCAATATAAGCTTTTGTCAATAAAATTTTTTATTAAAAAATTACTTTCTGCGCCTTTCATTATTTTTATTGGTTATTAAATCGCTATAAATTATTTCGAAATAATTTTAATTATAATAAAGAAATTGGAAATGTTAACTTTTTTTTTTTTTTTTTTTTTTTAAATGAAAACCCCAGTACTTACAAAGGGAGCTACCAAAGTTTTGCAAAGCGACAACACAAATATCCAGGAGGCAGAGTGTAGTTTAATAATAGACAATGCTGAGAAGAAATTAAACTTACATTGAATAATAATGTCCATATCTTTCCACTACATTCAGGAGGTACAGAGAATTTAAAGGGGCATTTCACTTTGTTGGGCACACAGAAGGAAGACCTAGAACATCGATGGCATATGAAAACATCTAGCTGTGAGGAAAACGCTTGACATATCAACAAATAGAAATCTTATACCATGAATAGCAATTCATTCCATTCTGAGAGTTCGTTTAATGGTGAGAAAACAATGATGTCTTGCTGTGCCCCATAGTCTGTAGGAAGGGCATATGAGTCATCATGTGACTTGGTGACGAATATATTTTATGAGGGAACAATCTTAATATGTGAACAGTATTGTCAAATATAAACTTGGCTCAAGTCAAGAATTGATACCTGGTAGCACCACCATGACAACACATCCTGCTTACCAACATTTTATTTGACTACTGGACTGAAACTTTTTAAGTCTCCTCCTTACCTTGCAGAAAAGTAACTTAGTACTGTTCCACATGTGAAAATGAAGCTTATTGGAAAACGATTTCAGTGAAAGGGAACTTCTACAAGCTTGGGTTAACAAAAGTGCCTCACTACTGGATAAAACTTGGAAGAACTGGAAGGATTGGTTTTGATGAATGTAGAAGTACATTAAATGTGATTGAGGTTACTTTTAAAAAAATTTAAATACAAAGCTGCTTTGCAACTAGTAGAATCTATTGTACAGCCTAATTTCTAACATTAAGAAGCTTTTAGTATTTCACCTTCTTGATAAATCAAAATAACTGAGTTCAAATTTTAGATTTCTGAGGAATTTAATATGTGCCCCACATAGAATTTAATATGTATAATGAATGTTGTATGTAAATGTATAATTCAAAGATAATTTTAATAAAAAAATATAGGTATGTATGTGTGTGTATGTATATATGAATATGTATATGTGTGTATATATNGGATAAATAAAATTCGATTCAAAAATAATACTATATTTGGGGGGACACAAGTTCTTCGTCAGAGAGAAGTAGAAATATCATGCAGCAGTAACTCAATTCCTGTTCATGTGGTTTTATATACCTTATTCTTATTCTTTCAGTTACATTAGTAATAAATGAATAAATAAATAAATATATATATATATACACACACACACATATATGTCTACATAAACTGAATATGAAATTTCCTCCCTACCACTCAACAGATTTTAGCCTTTAACGAAATCATCCAACTGTTTATAAAAAGAAGATTTAATTAAGCTAGATATCATTCTTTTAAAAATTGATGATGCATGATACACATTTTTAGCTTCTCCAATTTAAAATCTAGTTAAAATTCATCGAAATGAAACCGCATCATGGTACTAATGTAAATAGCAATTTCTCTACTGGAATTCTACTATGAATTTGCCTTTAACCAAACTGACATACAAGGAAATCTCCAATTCCAAATGGTCCAATTTTTCTCAACCATGAAGTCAATCTTGAGGCTTTTCAAAGCTGCATGCCTAACATAAATACTATATAGCATTGATGTTTAATGGCCAGGAATCAGCTAAGTGCAGTTTCTGCATAATGAACTTTTATTTCTTTGAAAAGATAAATACCCTTTCAAACATTTATCCCCCTCAATTATTCAACTTTATGGTAGAAATTCTCATTATTTTATTTAAATCATATTAAAATACTACATTTTAATTTTCCAATAGCAATTATTAATCTAGCAATTTATTAATTGGTATGAATCCAGTGCCTTTACTGCACTTAAATTAAACTAACTATTCATTTGTTACTGATGAAGTTTATTAAATTCAATGCACTAATACAATAACTGCCATGTTATCACATGCTATGTGATGGCATAACTATACATTTGAGTATATAAATTTATATATAGTCATTATGAAATTAATTACATACAGGCAGTTAGATTTTGTCTTATTGCCTTTAGATTGTTCTTTGCTCTACTGTTGATATCAAAATGAATGAAATTTCTTTCAATTGCATACACATACATAGACTTAAACTTTGTATGAAAAATTCTTAGCTTCTAAGGATTAGTGATTACCAAAAAATGTTGTCACTTCTTTTAGTCAGTGCTGAAATAAAGAAACTAAATTAGATATTTGAACTTATTTTTGTAATCGGATGAGTTTGATGATAACCAAAATCAGTTGAGTTATTAGGGAAAAACCATAAGGTTGTCTTCATTACTATCCAAATTAATTGTTTAAACATCTATAAATATATTGAGAAGTTGGTCATGATTGAATTTTGTCCAAGAAATGTGAAGGATTACAGTTACATAAGTGAAATTTTAATACCTTAGATACTGTTAGCTCACAATATATTGAACATACTAAAGGCAAAATGCTATTCGAACATTCATGTTTAATAAAAATTGTATAAAAGCACATAAAAGAAAAATTTTTTTTTTTTGTTAACGATGAAAATTTCTTTTATTTTATTTTTAATTTTGTTTATAGAACATAAAGATTTAAGATATAAATTCTTAATAAAACTGAATTAGTTCACTAAGATAAGACTGAGTCTCTCCCTGATGCCTAACTATGAGAGATTTTTGGGCTCTAAAGAATCTTGGAAGCACAAAGCTAAAATAAAGAAAAAATAGCATACAGATTGGAGTAATGTGAAGACCCTCATTATTGTAACTCAGTTTCAGTATGGAGATAATGGAGCGCTTGGGTAGCTCATGGGATCCATTCTGATCTCGCAATCCGGGCACTGTGAGTTCTATCGTTAAATAAAAGCCTGTCCTGAGCCATGGATGTTTAGAGCCAGGGTGTGGCTGGCTACCTGCTGATGACCCCTCCTAATATACTCGTGGTTGAAAGGGAGGCTAACACTTATTTAAAAAAGTAAATAAATAATCTTTTATAATGTGGCCCTTACTTCAGAAATTAAGTTAGCCTTTAAAATAATAAGAAAAAAACATTATTTAAGTGTGAAGAAATAGATTCATCATTTTCATTATTTATAATCATTTTTTTAAAACAGATTGTCTATTAAACACGACTGAATGAAGAGATTCATAGAGATTTCTACCTATTCAACAGTTTAAAAATAAGTTTCTTATAAAGTATTATAACTCATTACTTGCAGCCTTTTACTAAATGCTTAGTAAATAATAATTATTAATATGTTACATTATTGTATTTATAAATAAAATACTTTTGAAATTCAGAAATTCATTAATTATTTTTTTATACATTACCAACAGATTGTGATTCTATTATTTACCATAAATTAGTAGGATAACAATGTAACATAATTCTTTGACAAAATATGTTCATAGAAATGTACATAAAAATTAAATTTAAATATTTTGAATTAAAAAATCTATATTGATTATCATACCCAAATTATCAAACGCTATTATTTAATAGTCCTTCATTGAAAACATTTCACAAATAGTAGTTTGATTTAAATTTACTCAAATGCTTTTAACAAAATAAAAAGCCTAATTAAAAATGTATAAATTATTTGTTCAGATTCTTAATTATTAAGTAAATTATCTGTGAAAAAGTGGAGGTTCTAGAGAACCAAGGTCAGGCATGAGAATTACTGTTGAACAGTAGTCAAACTTAAGCTGGCTTAGAGATATAACATACAATGTCAGGAAAACTGGTAGATATATTGTCTTTTGATAACCCTACATTTAGGGCTTATTTGTTCTATTCGAGCATCCTAATTTTGAAAATTATGGCAATGGTATTCATTATAGGAAGACATAGGTTTGCTAAAAAGGTAAGCAGAAATGATTATTAGCACTTCTTTCTAGTATTTATTAATATATTTGTACTCCTTGAAAATTCTCCTTCTATCTGTGCTTTTATTTCTACTAACTAATTTTTGAAAAAGGAAATATAGTAAAGAACCCAAAACTCACTTTACACATTACAAGTGAAGAAGAATAGTTAAGAGTAGCATATTCTTAGACTTAAATAACTTAGTGCCTAAAATAATGGGCAATAAATTAATGTAGTATCAAGTAAAGTGAAACTTCATTTCTAATTGACCTTAGATGGAACTAAATTGTGAATTACTGACTGATAGGAAAAATAATAGAGACATTATTTATTAAATAAACACTTATTAACTTTTCATCAAAAATCATTATTTCTGCTATAGTAAATATTAAGCCTTCAAAATTTTTACGTTTTCAATGAGTATATTATTATATCATTCAAATAGAAAAGTTTCCTGCTGAAGGGAATCATGACAACAAAAAGTTTTTTATCTTAATAGAGATTTTACAAGACATTTTAATTTTCATAAGGATTGCAGAGTACATTCTGTACAAATATTAGTGATTATTTCAAAAATTTTAAAGGCAGTTCTGTACTGAAATATATTAATTATTATTTAACTTATTACTA
>KZ807065.1:707206-720556 GCA_000696205.2 Oncopeltus fasciatus
TCTCATACCTTATATTCTCCGTCTTCATTGGTTTCTGTACACCATCTCCCGTTGGCGAGCGCTTTCGGACATTGTCCATCTTCTGGCCGAATACATACGTTCACTGTCACGGTACGTATTCAACTGTGCACAGTAGAAAACATGAAAACAATTGAATACGGACCGTGACAGTGAACGTATGTATTCGGCCAGAAGATGGACAATGTCCGAAAGCGCTCGCCAACGGGAGATGGTGTACAGAAACCAATGAAGACGGAGAATATAAGGTATGAGAATGTACGAATTAATGAATTCTGCCAAAATAATTAACATGAAGAACGACAACTATTCTGTACTGAAATTTGATTTGGCTTTCAAAGATTGATGGACTAGATTTACTTATAAGTTTACTGTTTTATTTGCTGAGTAATAACTTTTGTTTGCCAATAATTTTTTTTCTCTTCTAAAATATTTCTTTTGGAAATAATATGATTTCATTAAATTAAATATGCTTATTTTGTACATTGAATGTTTCAGAGCACATTTGAACGACTTGGAGAATATCCTTGTTTACTTCGTGGCTTCCTTTGCCTACATGTTGACAAATCCCGCTCCTGGTTTTGCTATCATGCTGATGAGGTTATACACTCTGGCCAGGATTGCTCATACAATTGTCTACGCGGTATTTGTAATTCCACAGCCAGCTAGGGCCATTGCATTTTTTATTGGCAATTTCATAACCGCTTATATGGCAGTTATAGCCATTATTGCATTTGCTTGAACGCAAATAACTTAAATCAGCAGGTTTAATAATATTTATGCTTTTTTTTAAAAAAAAAAAAAAGTTTGTAATAAAACGTCAGTCAGACGGTCCCATAGCCATATAAATATACCATGTACAATATCTTTGTTATTGCTGCTTTTATGAAAATAATTATAAAACATAATGTCCGTAACGTGTCATTTTCTAAAAATAATGTTCTAAAATATTTTTACAAAAAAAAAAAAAAAATGCAAAAACAGATTAAGGACAATATTTAGGACAGTAACTTCGAGATTTGGGCGGGCCATTTTTCTTTAAAAGTATAGTATCCAAATTCAGTATTTAAATTTCTAACCATTGACTGAATTTATTTTTTTAGTAATTATAAGTGTTAGGCAAAAGGTTTAAGTTATATAAAAGGTTTGAAATGTGATGTTCTACACATTTTTTAACATAATACACTTATAAGGAAGATTTTTACAAATTTAAGTGTAATGGTGAAGCGATTCCTCCACTCTTCCAAGTGGATTAGCCTGAATCGTTCTCGAACAGGAGGCGTATCGTTCTCTCTTTTTTGTAAGATCAAATAAGTAATTTACCATTACTAATGTCTGTCTTTAAATAATAGTGGGAATATGCTTAGTTTATATATTTTTAAATAAAAAAAATTAAGTTTCTTAAAGTACTACAAATTATTTTAAATTTACAATAAATTTTAATTAATCAAATTCAGTAAACTAAAAACAACTTTATAATTGTTATCTATTTAAGCTGTAACATGTTATTTGTATATAGAAGTTTTTTATGACCTGTTTTTTTTTTTAAATATGAATTCAATATGTAATTGTAATTAAAATAATTAATTATCATACCTTCTATTATCCGTCTTCATTGGTTTCTGCAAACCAGTTAAGTTGAATACAGACAGTGATAGTGTAGGCATGTATTTGGCCAGAAGATGAACAATGTCCGAAAGTGCTCAGCCAACAGAAGATGGTTTGCAGAAACCAATTAAGACGATAATAGAAGGTATGATAGATCTATATTCATTGGTGGTGGAAATAACCTTTTAGATTATTTACCTAAAATAATTAATATTATGAAATAAGCATAGGTATTGTGGATTACTATAATACAATTTTATAATTATATATATTCATGTGTTCTTAGTATCACCCACATTTCACTCAAGCTCATCTTCGATCCAACTGACTTCAAAACAATATATATTAGGCTGGGTATAATAAATTTAAATGGAAATTTGTAGAAGCTTCTTTATTAGACAAACTGAAGAATGAGAAAACTATCATACCTTCTATTATCCGTCTTCAATGGTTTGCAGAAACCATTGAAGACGGATAATAGAAGGTATGATAGTTCTATATTCATTGGTAGTGATAATAACCCTTTAGATTAATGAGAAAAACCATACAAAAAATACATATTGAATTGTTTGGCTGAGAGAATCTGTTTGGTTATCTCGTTTATTCAAATATAATTATTGAACAAAAATAAATAAAGGTGCAATTTTAAATTTTAGAAAAATTACTTTTTATAATTATTTTTAGAAAATATAAAATTTCTATTTCACCTTGACATTCATATTTAATTTTTCATGATTATCTGGTTTTATGGTTTCTGATAATTTGAATCCCCAGCTGTTAAATCCTAATTAGTACAATTAATGGAATTTATTGTAATTCGTCTGATAATTTAGAATGGGCTAAAGTTTTGATTTCCCATTATGATTTGTAAAATATTGCAATTATTTTACTTTTTTCTTAAGGCATCAATATGAGTAGTATTTTAATGAGGAACATATTTAAAAAAAAAAAAAAAATCATAGAATTTCTAAGATTAGTTTAGCAATTTAAAAAATTAAATTGAATCCCTTCTTTATTTATTTTTAATAATGTGAAGTGGGCCTGTTCACATAAGGTTCTCAATAAGATATTCCTTCTAACTCTTCTCAAGGATTTTATTTTTCATTGACCTATTCTATAATCTCACTTTTAGATTTTTGCTTGGAATCAGAAATAATTGTCTTATAGCCCTAGTTACTTATTCATTAAAATTGATAATCATTTCAGACTATTAACGCTACATGTTAAACATATTATTATGAAGTTATTCCTAGGATAATCAGCTCACAATAAAAATAAATAAATTTAAGATTTTATTTACATACAAATAATCTGCATATATACAATAATAATACATGAAATAAATAAATTTATATATATTATCTAAAGTATGTACATTTTTTCATATATATTCACTACTTGATACAATTATTTTGTTATGTTTTCATTCTATGCCATAAAGAATAAGTACATTATTTATTATAAATAATTAGTACATTATTTACATTGTTTAGAAAAATATTTTTTTATATTGAATTATAGTTATATTTACATGATATGAAATAAATATTATCATTTGTCAAGAATTTCATCGTATTCCAGAAGAGCAGTTATAATTATAATAGTGTAATGTATGCTCTGAGGAGAAAACTAAAATAAATAGATCTCGTATTAAAACTTTTAGTAAAGCATAAACATAGGTAAGATGTCATGTAAATTACTTTCAAATTAAAATTTGATAGTCTTAATTATTTTAAAAAGCATGATTTCATGTACAATGAATTGATAGCCACTGCGAACAGCTAAAATATTTCTTTCTATTTTCCGGAGAGTTTATACACTTTTCATCCCTGGATGATATGCCTCTCATTCAATAGGTTTGAGATGAAGACAATACTCTTGGTAATAATAATCATGGACAATACTCCTAGTATTCATTTTAAATGATTAGATCTGTTGAAACTTTACAATAAGCCAAATAATCATCATTAAAATCTCCAATGATTAACTTAATTTATTAATTGAAGGTGTTTCTCTAATACTTGTCAGCCTATGAACTAATCTGTTCAGAATAACTAATTTGTTAATATTGGATTTCTTTAAATGAAATATGTTTCTTAATCAGTTTAGTGTAGTATTTTAAATGTAATAAGTTAAAAAATGTTTAATCTTACTTCTTTCTTATTTTTTTTCATTAATCTTTAGCTTGATTTATCCCTATATATTTTGACTAATTTAAGTAAGGTCTATTGTCTGTTCAGGCTCTAATATCTCATAAGTAGACAGGTTCTGACATGAAGGCGGGATGCCTTCTGATTGACCTCTGTTACAAGGAGTACCCACAAGTGTGACATTTCTTGCAACATCTTCCCCTACCCAGCTCTTCTCCAGATCTCCATAAGGAAAACACTGCCATGGCTCTAATCGTGAAAGCTTGTCCACCAATGATTGTCTCCCGCTTTCTTCATCTGCAGCAAGTACCAAGACATTCCGGAATGCCGCAGTATGTTTCTTCATTCCCTTAATAAGCTCACCAGAAAAGGCTTGATCCACAATGAGGATGAGTCGTTTAACTTTGCAGTTTCCAAGATCGCTCAACAGCTCTCTCACAGTATATACCTCAGAGTCATCAAACTGTCAACAAAAATGTCTTCTTACACATTGCATTAAGTATACTACAATATGATAAAAATATTCTTTCTTTAATAGAAAACAGAAAGAAATTATGAATTTAAATTAGTACTTGTATTAAAAAATTTTACTCCCGGAACAATATAAATACTTGGTTCAGTTCAAAGGAAACCAATAAGAACACTTGGTATATTAGACTTAAATCTCACAGAAACTAATCAGTTTCCCATAGTATTGATTAATAAAAACAATTATAATTTTCTTCTATTATCCGTCTTCATTGGTTTCTGCAAACCATCTTCTGCTGGCGAGCGCTTTCGGACACTGTCTATCTTCTTGGACGAATACATGTGTTCACTGTCACTGTCTGTANTGGCCTCAACTTATCACTTTTTAAAATGAATTTTTATTGAAATATTCTATTAAAATTATGTAGTTTTTAATTATTTGTATTTATAATTAGAAAATTATGAGTATAAATTATTATTAATTAAGACAGTTATTATTAAAATCTATTAGTATATTTTATGTATTTATTTAATATTGTAATTGGTGTGCTGGGAATTGCCTGAGCCAGATTTGCTTGGGCCTCCCTTGGCTCTGCAGGATCAAATCCTGGTATGAAAAATAAAAGCTTTTCCAGAGCCTCTGTCATTTAGAATAAGGTGGTTACTTGTAGATAACCCTTCCTTCCATGAGCCTAAGTTATTGAATGAGAGTTTAAATGAATAATTAAAATTGAAACTGATCAACTAGTCACACTGTGTTCTTTGGGAGGTCTTGACAGTATTGATAACCAAATTCCACTTGTACAGTATGGAAGGAAATTTTTTTACTACAGAAAAAATAGCCAAAATTTAAAAGAAGGAACTGAAACAAGTCTTCCATCATCGAAATTTCGGAAAAGTATCGAAAAACCATTTTATTTATATTTCTATCACATAGTGATAAAAAGAAAAATTTTCCCTTCATTCGACTCATGGAAAAAATGTGCTATTATTATTATTACAACTAAATAGAAATAGACTATCGTAATAATATTCAACTATATATAGGATTTCTTACCTCTCCATTGCCATTTGAATCCCAGAGAAGGGATGTCCCATCAGGAAAAGTAGGGTTATTCAAGTATACAAATAAAGTTTTAGAACAATGTTTTGTCTCACATATTGATTTTAAATGATATCGAAAAGCAAACTTAAGATTTGATGGGTATATATTTCCAAGTTCACTTGAATGTATTTCTGTAAAAAAAATATATATATATAATAAAAACNTATTCATTGGTGGTAGAAATAATAATAACCCTTTAGATTATTTATAGCTTACTCTCATACCTTATATTCTCCGTCTTCATTGGTTTCTGTACATCCTCGAGAATATAAGGTATGAGAGTTCTATATTCATTGGTGGTAGAAATAATAATAACCCTTTAGATTATTTATAGCTTACTCTCATACCTTATATTCTCCGTCTTCATTGGTTTCTGTACATCCTCGAGAATATAAGGTATGAGAGTTCTATATTCATTGGTGGTAGAAATAATAATAACCCTTTAGATTATTTATAGCTTACTCTCATACCTTATATTCTCCGTCTTCATTGGTTTCTGTACATCCTCGAGAATATAAGGTATGAGAGTTCTATATTCATTGGTGGTAGAAATAATAATAACCCTTTAGATTATTTATAGCTTACTCTCATACCTTATATTCTCCGTCTTCATTGGTTTCTGTACATCCTCGAGAATATAAGGTATGAGAGTTCTATATTCATTGGTGGTAGAAATAATAATAACCCTTTAGATTATTTATAGCTTACTCTCATACCTTATATTCTCCGTCTTCATTGGTTTCTGTACATCCTCGAGAATATAAGGTATGAGAGTTCTATATTCATTGGTGGTAGAAATAATAATAACCCTTTAGATTATTTATAGCTTACTCTCATACCTTATATTCTCCGTCTTCATTGGTTTCTGTACATCCTCGAGAATATAAGGTATGAGAGTTCTATATTCATTGGTGGTAGAAATAATAATAACCCTTTAGATTATTTATAGCTTACTCTCATACCTTATATTCTCCGTCTTCATTGGTTTCTGTACATCCTCGAGAATATAAGGTATGAGAGTTCTATATTCATTGGTGGTAGAAATAATAATAACCCTTTAGATTATTTATAGCTTACTCTCATACCTTATATTCTCCGTCTTCATTGGTTTCTGTACATCCTCGAGAATATAAGGTATGAGAGTTCTATATTCATTGGTGGTAGAAATAATAATAACCCTTTAGATTATTTATAGCTTACTCTCATACCTTATATTCTCCGTCTTCATTGGTTTCTGTACATCCTCGAGAATATAAGGTATGAGAGTTCTATATTCATTGGTGGTAGAAATAATAATAACCCTTTAGATTATTTATAGCTTACTCTCATACCTTATATTCTCCGTCTTCATTGGTTTCTGTACATCCTCGAGAATATAAGGTATGAGAGTTCTATATTCATTGGTGGTAGAAATAATAATAACCCTTTAGATTATTTATAGCTTACTCTCATACCTTATATTCTCCGTCTTCATTGGTTTCTGTACATCCTCGAGAATATAAGGTATGAGAGTTCTATATTCATTGGTGGTAGAAATAATAATAACCCTTTAGATTATTTATAGCTTACTCTCATACCTTATATTCTCCGTCTTCATTGGTTTCTGTACATCCTCGAGAATATAAGGTATGAGAGTTCTATATTCATTGGTGGTAGAAATAATAATAACCCTTTAGATTATTTATAGCTTACTCTCATACCTTATATTCTCCGTCTTCATTGGTTTCTGTACATCCTCGAGAATATAAGGTATGAGAGTTCTATATTCATTGGTGGTAGAAATAATAATAACCCTTTAGATTATTTATAGCTTACTCTCATACCTTATATTCTCCGTCTTCATTGGTTTCTGTACATCCTCGAGAATATAAGGTATGAGAGTTCTATATTCATTGGTGGTAGAAATAATAATAACCCTTTAGATTATTTATAGCTTACTCTCATACCTTATATTCTCCGTCTTCATTGGTTTCTGTACATCCTCGAGAATATAAGGTATGAGAGTTCTATATTCATTGGTGGTAGAAATAATAATAACCCTTTAGATTATTTATAGCTTACTCTCATACCTTATATTCTCCGTCTTCATTGGTTTCTGTACATCCTCGAGAATATAAGGTATGAGAGTTCTATATTCATTGGTGGTAGAAATAATAATAACCCTTTAGATTATTTATAGCTTACTCTCATACCTTATATTCTCCGTCTTCATTGGTTTCTGTACATCCTCGAGAATATAAGGTATGAGAGTTCTATATTCATTGGTGGTAGAAATAATAATAACCCTTTAGATTATTTATAGCTTACTCTCATACCTTATATTCTCCGTCTTCATTGGTTTCTGTACATCCTCGAGAATATAAGGTATGAGAGTTCTATATTCATTGGTGGTAGAAATAATAATAACCCTTTAGATTATTTATAGCTTACTCTCATACCTTATATTCTCCGTCTTCATTGGTTTCTGTACATCCTCGAGAATATAAGGTATGAGAGTTCTATATTCATTGGTGGTAGAAATAATAATAACCCTTTAGATTATTTATAGCTTACTCTCATACCTTATATTCTCCGTCTTCATTGGTTTCTGTACATCCTCGAGAATATAAGGTATGAGAGTTCTATATTCATTGGTGGTAGAAATAATAATAACCCTTTAGATTATTTATAGCTTACTCTCATACCTTATATTCTCCGTCTTCATTGGTTTCTGTACATCCTCGAGAATATAAGGTATGAGAGTTCTATATTCATTGGTGGTAGAAATAATAATAACCCTTTAGATTATTTATAGCTTACTCTCATACCTTATATTCTCCGTCTTCATTGGTTTCTGTACATCCTCGAGAATATAAGGTATGAGAGTTCTATATTCATTGGTGGTAGAAATAATAATAACCCTTTAGATTATTTATAGCTTACTCTCATACCTTATATTCTCCGTCTTCATTGGTTTCTGTACATCCTCGAGAATATAAGGTATGAGAGTTCTATATTCATTGGTGGTAGAAATAATAATAACCCTTTAGATTATTTATAGCTTACTCTCATACCTTATATTCTCCGTCTTCATTGGTTTCTGTACATCCTCGAGAATATAAGGTATGAGAGTTCTATATTCATTGGTGGTAGAAATAATAATAACCCTTTAGATTATTTATAGCTTACTCTCATACCTTATATTCTCCGTCTTCATTGGTTTCTGTACATCCTCGAGAATATAAGGTATGAGAGTTCTATATTCATTGGTGGTAGAAATAATAATAACCCTTTAGATTATTTATAGCTTACTCTCATACCTTATATTCTCCGTCTTCATTGGTTTCTGTACATCCTCGAGAATATAAGGTATGAGAGTTCTATATTCATTGGTGGTAGAAATAATAATAACCCTTTAGATTATTTATAGCTTACTCTCATACCTTATATTCTCCGTCTTCATTGGTTTCTGTACATCCTCGAGAATATAAGGTATGAGAGTTCTATATTCATTGGTGGTAGAAATAATAATAACCCTTTAGATTATTTATAGCTTACTCTCATACCTTATATTCTCCGTCTTCATTGGTTTCTGTACATCCTCGAGAATATAAGGTATGAGAGTTCTATATTCATTGGTGGTAGAAATAATAATAACCCTTTAGATTATTTATAGCTTACTCTCATACCTTATATTCTCCGTCTTCATTGGTTTCTGTACATCCTCGAGAATATAAGGTATGAGAGTTCTATATTCATTGGTGGTAGAAATAATAATAACCCTTTAGATTATTTATAGCTTACTCTCATACCTTATATTCTCCGTCTTCATTGGTTTCTGTACATCCTCGAGAATATAAGGTATGAGAGTTCTATATTCATTGGTGGTAGAAATAATAATAACCCTTTAGATTATTTATAGCTTACTCTCATACCTTATATTCTCCGTCTTCATTGGTTTCTGTACATCCTCGAGAATATAAGGTATGAGAGTTCTATATTCATTGGTGGTAGAAATAATAATAACCCTTTAGATTATTTATAGCTTACTCTCATACCTTATATTCTCCGTCTTCATTGGTTTCTGTACATCCTCGAGAATATAAGGTATGAGAGTTCTATATTCATTGGTGGTAGAAATAATAATAACCCTTTAGATTATTTATAGCTTACTCTCATACCTTATATTCTCCGTCTTCATTGGTTTCTGTACATCCTCGAGAATATAAGGTATGAGAGTTCTATATTCATTGGTGGTAGAAATAATAATAACCCTTTAGATTATTTATAGCTTACTCTCATACCTTATATTCTCCGTCTTCATTGGTTTCTGTACATCCTCGAGAATATAAGGTATGAGAGTTCTATATTCATTGGTGGTAGAAATAATAATAACCCTTTAGATTATTTATAGCTTACTCTCATACCTTATATTCTCCGTCTTCATTGGTTTCTGTACATCCTCGAGAATATAAGGTATGAGAGTTCTATATTCATTGGTGGTAGAAATAATAATAACCCTTTAGATTATTTATAGCTTACTCTCATACCTTATATTCTCCGTCTTCATTGGTTTCTGTACATCCTCGAGAATATAAGGTATGAGAGTTCTATATTCATTGGTGGTAGAAATAATAATAACCCTTTAGATTATTTATAGCTTACTCTCATACCTTATATTCTCCGTCTTCATTGGTTTCTGTACATCCTCGAGAATATAAGGTATGAGAGTTCTATATTCATTGGTGGTAGAAATAATAATAACCCTTTAGATTATTTATAGCTTACTCTCATACCTTATATTCTCCGTCTTCATTGGTTTCTGTACATCCTCGAGAATATAAGGTATGAGAGTTCTATATTCATTGGTGGTAGAAATAATAATAACCCTTTAGATTATTTATAGCTTACTCTCATACCTTATATTCTCCGTCTTCATTGGTTTCTGTACATCCTCGAGAATATAAGGTATGAGAGTTCTATATTCATTGGTGGTAGAAATAATAATAACCCTTTAGATTATTTATAGCTTACTCTCATACCTTATATTCTCCGTCTTCATTGGTTTCTGTACATCCTCGAGAATATAAGGTATGAGAGTTCTATATTCATTGGTGGTAGAAATAATAATAACCCTTTAGATTATTTATAGCTTACTCTCATACCTTATATTCTCCGTCTTCATTGGTTTCTGTACATCCTCGAGAATATAAGGTATGAGAGTTCTATATTCATTGGTGGTAGAAATAATAATAACCCTTTAGATTATTTATAGCTTACTCTCATACCTTATATTCTCCGTCTTCATTGGTTTCTGTACATCCTCGAGAATATAAGGTATGAGAGTTCTATATTCATTGGTGGTAGAAATAATAATAACCCTTTAGATTATTTATAGCTTACTCTCATACCTTATATTCTCCGTCTTCATTGGTTTCTGTACATCCTCGAGAATATAAGGTATGAGAGTTCTATATTCATTGGTGGTAGAAATAATAATAACCCTTTAGATTATTTATAGCTTACTCTCATACCTTATATTCTCCGTCTTCATTGGTTTCTGTACATCCTCGAGAATATAAGGTATGAGAGTTCTATATTCATTGGTGGTAGAAATAATAATAACCCTTTAGATTATTTATAGCTTACTCTCATACCTTATATTCTCCGTCTTCATTGGTTTCTGTACATCCTCGAGAATATAAGGTATGAGAGTTCTATATTCATTGGTGGTAGAAATAATAATAACCCTTTAGATTATTTATAGCTTACTCTCATACCTTATATTCTCCGTCTTCATTGGTTTCTGTACATCCTCGAGAATATAAGGTATGAGAGTTCTATATTCATTGGTGGTAGAAATAATAATAACCCTTTAGATTATTTATAGCTTACTCTCATACCTTATATTCTCCGTCTTCATTGGTTTCTGTACATCCTCGAGAATATAAGGTATGAGAGTTCTATATTCATTGGTGGTAGAAATAATAATAACCCTTTAGATTATTTATAGCTTACTCTCATACCTTATATTCTCCGTCTTCATTGGTTTCTGTACATCCTCGAGAATATAAGGTATGAGAGTTCTATATTCATTGGTGGTAGAAATAATAATAACCCTTTAGATTATTTACCTAACATAATAATAATAATTATATAAATAAATAACAATTTTCAAAACCAGTCTTATTCCTCTGCTAGTTTCGGATTTTCGGAGGGCTCTATAGGGGTATAAACCACTTAGATTCCTTAGTCAAAAGTTAATTTTTTTCTACTTCCTCCGTTCTCTACACACATTTTATAAAAAAGTGACCTGTTGTATAATTTTCTAATGAAAGGCGGAATTTCATAATATTCTCCTGGAGAGGCGTCTGGGAACATTAAACTAGGAAAGCTACAAAATTATTCTTACTAAAGAGAAATAGATAAGAACAATAATAGTGAAATAATATGACAAAAATTATTTTTAAGCCATAATTTTCTCTCTTAATCACATATGATTATTTGATAAACCTCTTCTGGCATTTAAAATAAAATAATACTTGAAAGAAAATAATACCTAATTCAGTAGATTCAAAAAAAAATATACAGAAAAGGTTGTGTGAATTCAGTAATGATTACTTTTTAAGTTCAAATAAGACCAAGTTATTTTGGGAAATTGATAAAAAGCTAATCGAACAAATACAACACTGCGGGATATAATTTTAAAAAATAGAATTGTATATAAAGTCCATGTTAAATCCACTGGGCAGTCTAAAAATTACTTGGGGAACTAGGATTATTCTGAAAATAGCAGTAAAGATCTCAAAATCAGTGCAGGGACAAGCAGACCTTAAAGCAACAAAAGTGAGAACTATAGCCAATCAGTGTGTACAAGTAAACAGAAACCTATTACTAGTTGTAGATATAATTACTTAAAGCCTACCCAGATCGTTTAAACAAAAAGTGTGTCCAAAAGTAGAAACAGTTTACTTTTGGGAAAAATTCCATAAGCAATGGGAATGATGAAATTTTGATATTTTATCCCAACAAAGAATTGAGAGAAGCCTTGGTTTAAATAAAATCAGCCATGCAGATTCAGAAATTCAAACAATTCAATAACAGTAACTCAGAAGTAAATACTCCTATTGTGAAATGGAACTAATTCCGAAGGAGAATGAGATTTCCTTAACTGAGGGTTTTGTTAAATTATATACTTGTAACATTAATACTTAGCCAGTAACTTTTGTTTTGTGACTATTATTAAGAGTTAATGGTCATTTTTCTTATTTAGATGTATAAAAAATGAATTAAAACTCTCTAATTATATCTTAATTGCTTTGACTCATTGGATTTTACAATAATATAACAGTTCAATGATAAATTTAAAATAAAGTTAATTACCTTCTTCACTCTGACTCATCCCATTAGCAAAGAATATCTGTATGTTACTCTCAGCAAAGCCATTCCTTCTCAGTACATTATTAATTTTGTGAACATTCTTAAAGGAGTTTTCATCTGTTAACTGTTTATTCCAACCACCAGAAATTATTAAAGCCTGAAAGTAGAATATATATTTATTAATTAATTAATTACATACAATTTTCAACAATTTATTTTTATTATTATTATTAGACAAAGGGTATTGCAATTTTTGTCTATTTATACATTGTGCATCGACTGCTGATGGTCATTAGCGTGTATTGCAATTATGAATAAACTTATTGGTACTTGGAAAAACTGCCTACTACTCATGCAGGTTTGGGCCTAAATAGAAACTAATTGGAAATAAGTGATATTTATAAGGAAAAAAACCAGAAAATATACTTTTTATTCATTGCTTATATTTTACACTTGGAATTTGTTAAAAATTTATTTTTAATACTTTCATGATATAAGTTGGTTCTTGGGTGAGAATGAAATATTTTACATAAAATTAAAGAGACCACTATTTCAGTCAGTATTTGGCCTTTGATTCTTAAGGTGAAATTCTCTCCCTCTCATTATGAATGATATATATATATAGATCCACAATGAGGATGA
>KZ807065.1:738389-770468 GCA_000696205.2 Oncopeltus fasciatus
ATATATATATATATATATATATATATATATATATATATATATATAGTTTGTACTCGTTGTTATGTATGAATATTTTAAAATACTGAATCAAAATTTTGTATCTATGCTTTTTTTTTTTCAAACCGTTGGATGCGTTCTTTAATGACTGACATCGGACAAAGTGGAGGGGTTTGAGAATACAAAAATTTATAACGTTGGTATCTACGTTTCTGTGTTTTAAAACACTTTCTTACAAAAAAATTTGTAGTACGTCATATGCGTTAAATATAATTTTATAAAATGTCATGTAACATTTTTACAACAAACTCTTACTAAGAACTAAACTAAACTCTTGTTTACGAATACAAATAAAAGTTTAGTCATAGCTAAACAATTATATGGAAAGTTTATGCAGCTATTACGCTATTACATGAAGGTCTTCTTTCTTTCTTATTTCAGCACATCATTCAGGCCGCCTGATTTTTTTTTTCCCATTCAATAAGGAGCGGTTCCCAATTAGGGCTGGCGTTTCCTAGGAGCTCATCAGAAATTTTATGGGTCATTATAAATAGAAGCACAGACAGAAAGAAAGAAATAAAACGACTGTGCACTGTGAGTCAAATTTCAAATTAAAATTCCTTGTTCCCTTGTAAATAAAAATAAGAATAAAATTAATACAACTTTTACAAATTGAAAACTTCAAGCTTCACACAATTTAGTACTTGAGCCAATTTTTAATTTTAGAAGGTCCTTTTCATTATTGTTACTTTGATCTTATGAATATATTGATTAAAAAAATTTCCATGCAGTAGGCGTTGCGTAAACTATGCAAATTCCATATTATTGCAGTTGATGAATATTTGAACTTTCCATATCATGCAATCCTTATCACATATGTAATATATCTTTCATGAATAAACTAATCTGTGTAATGAATAATTTCAACTATTAAAATGTAAAATTAAAATTTATGATATAAGTAAATGTAGGTTATAATAGTAGTAGATCATAATGGAGGGCAATCAACTTCTAGGTTTTTATGCCCTATAAATACCTAGTAAATCTAGGTTTCCATTCTTCATTCCTAAATACCACTTTGTAACTTATATATATATATGTAATTGCTCCACCAAGGCTTATTAGATAATCTCTCCAACTCCCTGCACTTTATTCCCAGTCTAAACCCCCAAGTAAGACAAATTATAAATCGTCTTATACTTGAAGTAGTCTAACAATGTCGGCTATTTTTTAGACTTTTTTTTTTTTTTTCCGATATTTCTTATTTAAAGTCGGAGACCCGGGTTCGATTCCTGGCTGAGGTAGTAAGATATTTTCTGGCTCCCTTCGCATTTCTTGTAAATTATAAATGTTGGTCTTCTTTAGAACTACCTTATCTGATTTAAATAAAAAAAATGAATTATTCAACAGTTTCTAATAAAAGCCTTAATTCGAAATTTGGTTTCTATATTTCAAAAATAAGAGAACCTACTCAAACTCAAAATTTCATTCATAATTATCTTTTTTAATGTGCGTTTCTTTAGTAAATGTTATATGATTTAACTTTTCTAAAATTATATCTTTCACCTATTTTATTCTATTTATTATTTTCTAAGGAAGATATTAAGGTTTTAAGTTTTGTTTTTCCTAAAAACCCCTTCTCAACTTCGACTAATTATAGTCCTTAACGGGTTCTTTCAACGGTGAAAATTGAGCTTTAAATTGTTTAACCTGGCTAGAAGAGTTTGAAAAGATAGCTCTAACCACTAAAAGAATGTAACATGAATAATATAAGGGGCCAAGTTCATATAATGTAAAGTTTTTAAATTTTTTATATCATCAAAATTCGTATATCACCATAAACCATCACATCCAGTGTGGTTAGGATAGGTCATTCTCTAGGTTTCCTAATTTTATAAATTAATTTTACATTTTGGAAATCTGAAGATTTTTCAGTATTCAGGAGTTAGGAATGCGGTTAGAAAACCTGAATAAATGAAAATGAGACCAAAATCCTGAATCTATCATCTTTCACAGTTTTGATAAGCTACTTTCAACTTTTTAGATGCAAATTATCAACTCTTGAAATGCCCCTGAACTGAAGAGTTCTGAAAATGCACAATAAATAAAAAAAAAAAAAAAAAAGAGTTGGAAATAGCCAAAATTTGATGGGGTGATAGACTTTGAGCAAGTGGAAAGTTGGTCCACTCTCTACGTTTTACAGGAAACGCACATTGAAAGGTGAGAACGTCAGGTTGGGGATTCACAATAGAGGAATTAGCAGGTAATTTACAGAGGGACACAGAGAGAACCTTAGCATTACAGTTAACTGGTACTTGCAAAAGGGCTGCAAAGAGAACCTGAATGGTAGGTATAAATCCACTTATACCTCGCCGGCTTTGATCAAAGGGAATCGCAATCAGTGGGATTAACAGTCAGCTGTAAAGACTTTCATACCCAAACCCCGGGCAGGTAAGTATCACCCATCCAAGTTTACATTTCTTCTAGTTAGTTTAACTAAGGAAACTTCAAACTGAAAGAAATACTAACAATCTACCTATTTTTTAGTGCAAGGGAACAGAATAAAAATCTAACTTCTAATCTAAAAATCTAGTCTAGCCAGGACTCGAACCTGGATCTCCCGCTTTCCGGGCCGGTGCATTTACCACTTACTCTACCAGGACAAGCCTGATAAGTTATTAAACTCCCCGAATATATCGTCTTATGTTCGAAGGAGCTGACATTGTCAAGCTGTTTAAGTGACTCCCCTTATTTATTTACTTTTTAATTTTATTTTTATAAATATTAATTTTCTTGTGCTATTTAATCCCACGTAAATTTTACTAATTTTTAGTGCAAGGGAACAGAATGAAAATCTAACTGTCCCAGCCAGGACTCGAACCTGGATCTCCTGCTTTCCGGGCCGTCAATTGTTAAAATCTACGTGGGATTAAATACCACGAAATTAATATTTATAAAACTAACAATCTACGTCTTCTACTGATCTAAGACCACCAAAGAGTGTCATGTATAGAGCCATATCCCCATTTCAGTTTTCTCTAATACCCCCTGCTTCTTGATCAATTAGAAAATTGTGGACAATAGGTAGCGTACAGATAAATATACTTATGGTATACACCCACGCATATACTTAAATATGGGGATCTCTCTCAACTCCTCACTGACGAAGGGCGAGAAATCTCCCCAAAAATTTTACTTATTGTAATTTTTCATTTGATGTGCTTACTACATTCTTTCTCCCATATGTCATTATATATATATATATANAAATGATTTTCCTATATTTATATAATAGAGCCTCATTGTACAGCCTCATTCAAAATAACTTAATCTATATAAAGGGTTAAAAAAAAAAAATAAACCAGTTGGAATGATCGGATGAAGCGTTTATTAACTAATCATACAGAATACTATTACTTTAACACAATAAAAACATATAAACAAACAAAATTAGTATGGAAGAGGGGAGAACTACACTCTACAATGGAGATAAGATATATTTGATGATAATAAATAAACAATAAAAGCAGGGAACAGGGAGTCTTGAAGACTGTGAATCCTTGATCTGGTTATTAGTCCTCAGTGTACTCGAATGGCTCTGGGGGCTCAGGCTCCTTTTCATCATCAGGCTTTGGTCCAAAAGCTGAAAATGGTAAAAACATAAACAACTTAACAAAGTAATTAAAATGCAGGACAGCTATTGATTGGTCAATGCACTTAAGTTACAGCGACTGGTTCACTTTAAAAAAAAATTTAATTTCTGTTTCATTGAAAGTTTATTTCACAAATAACCAAAAAATCAACAAAATATTTGTACTATCAATTGTCCTAACAATTAGATTTGCTCTGAGGGGAGGCCAGGAGCTCATTAGCTGAATCAAAAAGGAAGTTAGCCTAAGAAAGCTGCATTTCTTATTAATTAGGTAAGAGTACAAAATTAATAATTTTTTTAATGGTTTATTTCTAATAAACCATTTATCTATATTTTTCCCAATGAAAAACTTAAAATATATAGCTACTAATAGCCTAAAATAAAAATCTTCACAAAAACTTGAGGGTATTGGCCATTCAATTTTATCATCAATTGTGACCAAATGGAAAATATATTAAATATCATACACATAAAAATGAAATATGAGCAAAACTATACAGCTTTTATTCTTGCCAAGAGAATTTATTTTATTTTATATTTTGAAATTGATTGTGGTGTGACCTGCAGAGAATTCAAAAGAAAGTAGAATACAAAGAGAGGGACCTGTATACATCATCATAAAACTAATAAAATAGATGTTAAAACGTTAAAATTTGGTGAAAACTCTATTTTAAATTTTTTCACAAACTTAATATACATAATAATTGAAAGAAAATATTTTTCTCACATCTAATCATACCAAATGACATCTTTAAGTTAATTTGGCCAGATATTAGTAATTGTTGTTTAGATAATTAACTCTTTCTACTGAAGTATCACACAAAATGATTTACTTAAATGAATATAGTTTTCCTTGACTAAAACTCTTGAGATAACTCTAAGGAATTTTCTCAACAATGCAAAGTCAAGATTTCTCTCATAATGTATCAATTGTAAATAGTATGCTATTAAGGGGAAAAATTTGTTACATACATTTTTATATGTTGAGATGCAACAAAGTATGACATAGGCATACTAATAAGATACTAAAGGTACCTTTGCGGAAGAAAACAAGCTCAAAAAACAACCACATGTTTTATAGGTTTAAATCAACAACACTAAATCATAAGAACCAAATGCATTATTTTTTTTTTTTTTTTCAGGTAAGCTACTGATTTAGGCATTCAGTTACTATCATTAGTTTTTTTAAGTATTTTAACAATTAGATTTTATGTAGTAAATGTTAAAACTAATGACCCTCATATATTTATTATTAAAGATAAAAGTAAAAAAAAAAAAAAAAAAAAGTTAATTTCCTCTACTCACACACACATATATGTGTATATAATATAATAGTATATAGCAAAAGAGTAACCTTATTTATAAGCACATTGACCAATTGCCATTTAAGAGATAGTTAACCATTTATCTTTGTTTATTTCATTAACTTCTTTTACAACTTAATCATTTATATGTTATTTTCTTCATTGATTTTTTACATTGGCTAATATTTGAGCCCATTCATGAAACTACAAACAGATTGCGATTTTTTCAAAATATTTTGATTATTATTTGATGTTCTCATTTTTTCTTTTTAGGTATCCACTTATTTTTGAGAAAATAGAAAAAGAAGCAGAGGCCTCTAGGGCTTTTGGTTAACACCCCTAAGGGTGGGATTTGCACCCTTTTCCCAAGCTCCTTGCCAATAATGGGTTGTAAGAGGATCTCTCGAACACTATTACTGCTCCAGTGGACAAAAAGAGCCATTAACTGTTTAAGGAAAGATTCAAGAATGTTAGAACGTGGGTAGGTAAGTGAATCAATCTTATACATGCACTTAAATGGCCGTCAGGAGGCATGTACGAAAATAGTCATAGTTTTGTCCAGAGTGAATAAAAAAGAAAAAAAAATTAAAAAAAATTTGTTTCTTATTTTAAAAAAATTGAATTACTGTTTAATTTATTGATGTTGTTGTTGTGGTATTTCATAATCAGGTCTATAGGTGATGTACAGGGGAATCTTCATGTTAAATGAGCCTTGAACTGAGTTCATCCCTGAAATAGCCCATTATCATTTTCTACAATAATTTTTTTACATTTTATTATTCATAAGAACTTTATTACATTCTAAACTTGTTGTGTAACTTGTAATGACCTGGTACAATAATAGTATAAATAAATAAATATTTTATTTATCGTGTACTTCGCTTGATCTAGAAGCTGCTACAATGTCTATTTACTCTGTATAGTACTATGTACTCCTAAATAACTATTTACAATACTTATAGGTTGTTTGTTATTTCATATTATTAGGAAGTGTTGGCATTGAAGAGGTCACGCGGGCATTTCCAGTTCAGGCGGCGTGGTACCCACCATTAGGATGGGTAATACTAGATAGAGTTTGGGCTAAAGGATGGGGATGAGTGGTAAGGTTAGAGAGTGCAGTGCAAAAAGAAAAAAAAAAAAAAAAAAAAAGAGTTGGAAATAGCCAAAATTTGATGGGGTGATAGACTTTGAGCAAGTGGAAAGTTGGTCCACTCTCTACGTTTTACAGGAAACGCACATTGAAAGGTGAGAACGTCAGGTTGGGGATTCACAATAGAGGAATTAGCAGGTAATTTACAGAGGGACACAGAGAGAACCTTAGCATTACAGTTAACTGGTACTTGCAAAAGGGCTGCAAAGAGAACCTGAATGGTAGGTATAAATCCACTTATACCTCGCCGGCTTTGATCAAAGGGAATCGCAATCAGTGGGATTAACAGTCAGCTGTAAAGACTTTCATACCCAAACCCCGGGCAGGTAAGTATCACCCATCCAAGTTTACATTTCTTCTAGTTAGTTTAACTAAGGAAACTTCAAACTGAAAGAAATACTAACAATCTACCTATTTTTTAGTGCAAGGGAACAGAATAAAAATCTAACTTCTAATCTAAAAATCTAGTCTAGCCAGGACTCGAACCTGGATCTCCCGCTTTCCGGGCCGGTGCATTTACCACTTACTCTACCAGGACAAGCCTGATAAGTTATTAAACTCCCCGAATATATCGTCTTATGTTCGAAGGAGCTGACATTGTCAAGCTGTTTAAGTGACTCCCCTTATTTATTTACTTTTTAATTTTATTTTTATAANAAAAAATCTTAGGCGGACTTGACATTGCAGGTAACACCCCAATATTTTAGGTCCACTTTCACTCCATAACGAACCGTTTTTTTTTTTTTGTTTTGTTTTTTTTTTTTATATTTAACTGATATATTTTTCTGAAACATTTAACAACTGATTTTTTTCTTTCCGAAAAACTAAAAATTAATTGTCGTCAGTAAAGTACTGACATTCGCTCATAACAATTAACAAATCTGACGTGAGAACAACCTGAATAGCATCCTTTGTAATTCGGTAAATATTCCTGAGTGATTGATAATTTCTCAGTTAGTTTATTCATACATATTGCATACTGAATAGGAAGAATAATAAATGGAAAAATTGCAGGCATGCAAGGCATCCTTAAATAATCTTTAAGAAACTTTTTAGAAAAAAACTTCCAAATTAGACCAGTTTTCGAACTCATTGGCTTTTAAATTCCAAAAAGAATTAGTTTATTAATTAATAAGACTTTTTAATTAAGGTAGGATGCAGTGTGACTATATAGACATGAAGAACCTTTAAGACTTTTGATAACCGTTTAGATCCACATCCCTTCAAAGTGTGTAAGGGATAACTGAATGATGTTGAATATTGCTGCCTGAGCATTAAGTACTCTGGGTTAGCACATGGGGTACTTGAAGAATTCCGATTTCGATGTTTTGGGCAAAAGTTTTGCTCAGCAAGAAGGCATTTATTGGAATATAATGACTACCACTGATAGTATACAGTATGAAGATATTTACCATGATCATAAGCGGTTCTATGGAAATTGGAAACACAAATAGAAAATGTCATTTGACACAAAGTTGTGACATGATCCTTATATTATATTAAATGTGAATATTTGCAATAATAGTTAGAATTATTATTCGAAAGAAAAATGTTTAAGCTATGATGTGCCTCGGCCCTATGTTTTCTTTGCCACTATCAGACGAGCTAACCTCTGACCTACGTGTGGGCCCTTTCTTCTCCCTGGTTCGGCGTTTTCTGACAGCTGGAAGGTTTCCCCCTAGGGAGAAGTTTCGAACGTGGCGGGAGTGCAGAAGTTGACATTTCTGGTTAGTGCTCGGAAAACGCGGGTGGCTACAGCTCTTTTTTCCAAATGCATAATGTTCAGAGGAGTTGGTAAGGTAGACGGTTGCCGTTGTGTTCTCAGGTAGATGAAGAGGTGGTTGTTCTATTAGTGACTCCCGTTCTTCGGCCGGTAATCCATAAAGGACTTGTACAATACAGTCAGACCAGCCAGATTTACAGCTACTCGGATTAAACTCACCCTTGTCACATGGGCTGGTGGTCACTTAGTGGCGGCGCTACAAAAAAGAGCCTGAAGCTCGTGGCCCTCTTGGACACTGACCACTCCCTTCAACAGTCACGCCACTACCTACAGCATACTATACTTCAACTATGCTACTGCTAACTCCTTCGAAACCACTCTCGTAGTTAACTTTACATTTACCGGATTTATATAAACCGTTGGATGCGTTCTTTAATGACTGACATCGGACAAAGTGGAGGGGTTTGAGAATACAAAAATTTATAACGTTGGTATCTACGTTTCTGTGTTTTAAAACACTTTCTTACAAAAAAATTTGTAGTACGTCATATGCGTTAAATATAATTTTATAAAATGTCATGTAACATTTTTACAACAAACTCTTACTAAGAACTAAACTAAACTCTTGTTTACGAATACAAATAAAAGTTTAGTCATAGCTAAACAATTATATGGAAAGTTTATGCAGCTATTACGCTATTACATGAAGGTCTTCTTTCTTTCTTATTTCAGCACATCATTCAGGCCGCCTGATTTTTTTTTTCCCATTCAATAAGGAGCGGTTCCCAATTAGGGCTGGCGTTTCCTAGGAGCTCATCAGAAATTTTATGGGTCATTATAAATAGAAGCACAGACAGAAAGAAAGAAATAAAACGACTGTGCACTGTGAGTCAAATTTCAAATTAAAATTCCTTGTTCCCTTGTAAATAAAAATAAGAATAAAATTAATACAACTTTTACAAATTGAAAACTTCAAGCTTCACACAATTTAGTACTTGAGCCAATTTTTAATTTTAGAAGGTCCTTTTCATTATTGTTACTTTGATCTTATGAATATATTGATTAAAAAAATTTCCATGCAGTAGGCGTTGCGTAAACTATGCAAATTCCATATTATTGCAGTTGATGAATATTTGAACTTTCCATATCATGCAATCCTTATCACATATGTAATATATCTTTCATGAATAAACTAATCTGTGTAATGAATAATTTCAACTATTAAAATGTAAAATTAAAATTTATGATATAAGTAAATGTAGGTTATAGTAGTAGTAGATCATAATGGAGGGCAATCAACTTCTAGGTTTTTATGCCCTATAAATACCTAGTAAATCTAGGTTTCCATTCTTCATTCCTAAATACCACTTTGTAACTCCTAAAATATTTATTTTAAAAATAAACTAATACTTATCGAATTTCCTTTACTCTATACTAAATATTATGACTATACATTGGACCAATTTTTTATACTCGCCCTTGACATTTTAGGTTATCAACCCTTCCTATTCGTCTGATTTTTTCCCTGTAACTTAGTCATTCAAATTATATTTAAATACTATAGTTCATTAAACAATAAACTAATTGCAGCAGTCAGGTTGAAAATTTATAATGTACATATAAATACATTTTTTTTTTTTTTTTTTTTTGGTTATTTCCAGGATTTGATGTCACAGGTGAATGCACCAATTTGGGAGTAATATTACATTTTAGGCAAAATATACATAACGTGTGAAGTATTGGATATTATTTGATAACCCTAATTGTCATCAACTTTGCTATTAGCATAAATAAAAGAATATAAAATTACATTTTTTTTCTCATTAAAATAACTTTTAAAATTTTTAATTTATCAATAAATATAGATGTACATTTGAATTATTAACAAATTAAATATTATGCCCGCTAAAACGAAAAAAAAAATCTTAGGCGGACTTGACATTGCAGGTAACACCCCAATATTTTAGGTCCACTTTCACTCCATAACGAACCGTTTTTTTTTTTTTTTTTTGTTTTTTTTTTTTATATTTAACTGATATATTTTTCTGAAACATTTAACAACTGATTTTTTTCTTTCCGAAAAACTAAAAATTAATTGTCGTCAGTAAAGTACTGACATTCGCTCATAACAATTAACAAATCTGACGTGAGAACAACCTGAATAGCATCCTTTGTAATTCGGTAAATATTCCTGAGTGATTGATAATTTCTCAGTTAGTTTATTCATACATATTGCATACTGAATAGGAAGAATAATAAATGGAAAAATTGCAGGCATGCAAGGCATCCTTAAATAATCTTTAAGAAACTTTTTAGAAAAAAACTTCCAAATTAGACCAGTTTTCGAACTCATTGGCTTTTAAATTCCAAAAAGAATTAGTTTATTAATTAATAAGACTTTTTAATTAAGGTAGGATGCAGTGTGACTATATAGACATGAAGAACCTTTAAGACTTTTGATAACCGTTTAGATCCACATCCCTTCAAAGTGTGTAAGGGATAACTGAATGATGTTGAATATTGCTGCCTGAGCATTAAGTACTCTGGGTTAGCACATGGGGTACTTGAAGAATTCCGATTTCGATGTTTTGGGCAAAAGTTTTGCTCAGCAAGAAGGCATTTATTGGAATATAATGACTACCACTGATAGTATACAGTATGAAGATATTTACCATGATCATAAGCGGTTCTATGGAAATTGGAAACACAAATAGAAAATGTCATTTGACACAAAGTTGTGACATGATCCTTATATTATATTAAATGTGAATATTTGCAATAATAGTTAGAATTATTATTCGAAAGAAAAATGTTTAAGCTATGATGTGCCTCGGCCCTATGTTTTCTTTGCCACTATCAGACGAGCTAACCTCTGACCTACGTGTGGGCCCTTTCTTCTCCCTGGTTCGGCGTTTTCTGACAGCTGGAAGGTTTCCCCCTAGGGAGAAGTTTCGAACGTGGCGGGAGTGCAGAAGTTGACATTTCTGGTTAGTGCTCGGAAAACGCGGGTGGCTACAGCTCTTTTTTCCAAATGCATAATGTTCAGAGGAGTTGGTAAGGTAGACGGTTGCCGTTGTGTTCTCAGGTAGATGAAGAGGTGGTTGTTCTATTAGTGACTCCCGTTCTTCGGCCGGTAATCCATAAAGGACTTGTACAATACAGTCAGACCAGCCAGATTTACAGCTACTCGGATTAAACTCACCCTTGTCACATGGGCTGGTGGTCACTTAGTGGCGGCGCTACAAAAAAGAGCCTGAAGCTCGTGGCCCTCTTGGACACTGACCACTCCCTTCAACAGTCACGCCACTACCTACAGCATACTATACTTCAACTATGCTACTGCTAACTCCTTCGAAACCACTCTCGTAGTTAACTTTACATTTACCGGATTTATATATANCTCTCTCTCCCTCCCACCCTCTTTCTCTCCGTCCTACCCTCTCTCTCTCCCTCCCACCCTCTTTCTCTCCGTCCCACCCTCTCTCTCTCCCTCCCACCCTCTTTCTCTCCGTCCCACCCGCTCTCTCTCCCTCCCACTCTCTATCCCTCAATCCCTCTCTTTCTACCTCCCTCCCCCTCTCTCTAATTATTTTAAATGTAAGAATGTAGTCATATAATGATATGCCTATAAAATATTAATTTATTGTTCATTTATTTATATTATTATTGTTTTTTATATATATTTTGTATTTCATTTTATTACATTGAATTTTTTTTTTGTTTGGAAAGGGATTAGGATTAAAAATTGTAAATTATAAGTAGCCTGAAATTGTCAGGAAGAAAGGATGTGCATCCTATGACAATAAAGAACTAAACTAAAAATCTCTCCCCCTCTCCCACTCCCTCTCTTTCTCCCTCTCTCTCACACAGACACGCACAAGAATTTATTTTTCGATGAACATCTGAAATTGGGCGATAGAGAGAAAGTGTAATTAGAAGAAAGTTATGTTTCAATTTTTATTCATTTTCATATTATAAATGTGTATATATATATTTTTTACTCTTAAAATGCGACTTTGAGGTTACAGCTTCGCCAATGATGAATAAGTTCTAGGATGATCTGCTTATCTTACGTAGATCTGCGGATGTGTGTAAATTTAAGGAGACATCTTAAGTTCCGAAGCTTGATCCTAGCACGGCTGCCAATTTTCCCTAAAGTTTTGACCATCTTATAACCCGATAATCTATAACTGATTAAAATTAACATTCATAATTACAATCTCTAGTAGATCCACTGAATACATGACTTCTTGTTCTTCATTTTTTTTTTAAATTGCAATTAACAAACTCCTCTGTAAACGTAATCTTGGAGTAGTCTGCAGGGTGTAGTATAACTAATAAATATGATAATTCTGTCAAATCGCTAACATAATTTAAGCCTTAAATTATAAGAAATAAACCTGTATCTCCTCCGTTTTGTTGTTTATGTAAATTATTTACCATTGTCGTATAAAAAAAAAAATATCTTGTTGGAGATCATGAGGAATTCGTCTTGGAACCCCAAGAATTAAATACTAATTCGTAACAAAAAAAGTTTTTAATTTATAAGTTCCCAAGACCGAATTCCTCCCTCTACTAAAAAATCTATCATAGAAAACTCAAAATCCGTTACCCTCATTGAAAAACAAAATCTATCTTACCGAAAAATAAAATCTATCTCAGTGAAAAAAACTCATTAAAAATAAAATCTATCTTATTGAAATATATATCTTATTAAAAATAAAAGATATTTTTAAGTCCAAAAGGAGAGATTTGACCGTAGAGATTATTATTAGTTTTTTTGTTTTTTTTTGTGTTCGTTCGAGGTAGTCCAAAAAAATACAATTTAAAAAAATGCGTATTTTTTAATTATCTGCCAACGTTTCGGCTTATATTGTAAGCCATCTTTAGGTCTATCATTAAGGCGAGAGGGGACGTCATGTCACCTGGATCCCATATTCATCGTGAATTCATAGATGAATATGGGATCCAGGTGACACGACGTCCCCTCTGGCCTTCATAATAGCCTTGAAGATGGTTTACAATGGAAGCCGAAACGTTGGCAGATAATTAAAAAAGACCTTACCCGAACAACAACAAAAAACATCAAAAATCTATCTACTAAAATATATTTTATTGAAATAATATATAAAATNAATAGTAAGGATAAAATTGGATTATTGGAATAGATAATGACAAAACTGTTATGCACTTGTATTGTCAAAATGACGTACCGCAATTTTCGACTGATTTTATTTTTGTTTTTATCATTTCAAGTGATCTGCAAAATTTATCAAAGAATCGTGTTTCCCCCCATACTGTATCTGAATGTAGCAAAATCTGTATTCCTTTTTTTACATTCTTAGAAATAAAGTCTAGCCACTATTTTAATTTTACATAAATTTATAGATTAATTTCACACTATTTTGAATACAACGTATGTGTTTATATTAGGATTAAGCAGTATGTGAGGGAAAATTCGTAATTTTGTTGACGATTAGTCTGAAATGCCCTTTATCTTAGCATTTATTTTATTGAAATAAAATAAAATAAAATAATCATACCTTCTATTATCTGTCTTCATTGGTTTCTGCAAACCATCATCTGTTGGCGAGCGCTCTCGGACATTGTCCATCCTCGTAGCCAAATACATGTGTCACTGTCTGTATTCAACTGCTGTACAGTGACAGTGAACACATGTATTCGGCCAGAAGATGGACAATGTCCGAGAGCGCTCGCCAACAGAAGATGGTTTGCAGAAACCAATGAAGACGGATAATAGATGGTATGATAGTTCTATATTAATTGGTGGTGGAAATATCCTTTTAGATTATAAAATAAAATGTTTATCTTTAATGAAACGAAAGAATGAGAAAAGTATTCAGTTTACGTCGCTCCTATACGACGGACTTTTTTTTCTTTTTTTAAAAATGAAAATGATATATAGATCGTTAACTCCTCGCTCGAGTCTCCAAAGTTATCTCTCCTTGGGATCTAAGGAGCTGGTGAGAAGAGATTCGCCGCCAAACGACCCCTTCCTAGAAGTGAGCGGACCATTGTGCGCCAAAGAGGAAGCAAACAAACAGTAACAAGGAGGGGGTCGTAATTAAAAGTCTAGCTGCGGGAGGGAAGACTCCCGCAGTGTTCCCTCCCGCTGCGCCTGGAATAAAGACTTCACCTTTGGGGCGCTTTTGGGTGGGTTCGTGTCGGCGGAATGTCTCTGGCGCTGGGTGGCGATTGTGTGGGAGCCACCGCCGCCTCCTGGGTAGCCACTAGACCGTGCTCTCCTGTACTCGGAGGAATCAAAACGGGGGGGGGGGGGAGGGGGTGGCTCAAGAGAAACACATTTTATAAAAATCTTACTACCTCAGCCAGGACTCGAACCCGGATCTCCTGCTTTCCGGCCACTATGCCAGCCTTTACACCACCGAGGATAACCAGATAATTCATTCTAATCCTCACACTTTACTACGAGTCTAAACCCCCGAGTAAGACAAATAAATCGTCTTATGCTCGAAGGAGCTAACAATACCAGCTATTTGTTAGAATCTCGTTTTTTTTTTTTTTTTTTTTTTTTTTTTTTTTTTTTTTTTTTTTTTTTTTTTTTTAAATAATGACTTTAGTTGTGATATTTAATCCCACGTTAATCTAAAAAGTAAATAAAATTTTTTTTAATATACAATAAATGCGTAAATTTTATACAACAAATACAAGTGAATAGAAAATTTTTTTAAATCCTATTCCCTTGCATTTATTGTATAAAATTTACGTGAGCTTAAATACCACAACTTAAGTCATTGTTTAAAAAATACTGATGATTAATTTTCTTTATCCGCGTTGTTTATAATGAGTAAGAACAGGTAGAAGAGAGAGCGTGGTGAACACCCCAAAATATATATTATACCGAGTATATGCAAATTTTCGGGGNATACAAAGATGTTTTATGTTTAACGTTTGATGAGTGTAAAAGATCTGGGGACTTCCCTTGAGAATAAAAAAAGTTATTTAATATCAGGAGCAGACCAATAAGGATTTTGAATGCAAGAGAGATGAAACAGTAAATAGGTCATGCTCTTTTATTGACTTTATGTGATTTTATAATGTCACTGGGGGGAGATGATTGCCCTTGGAGTGAAAGGAGTGATTTCGGGTCAACCTTGATCAATCCCTCTCGAAAATTCTTTACTAATAATCTCTAGGGTCATTTCCATTGAACTCAAAATTTTAATATTTTCTTAATTGTTAGTGCTACAAAAAAAATCTATACAACAAAATAGGTGTAAAATGTATTTTTTTTTTAATTTTTGTACTATATAATATAAACCATATCAAAATAGATTTTGAAAATGAAATTTCGAGTTATTGGCGGGCACTTTTGTTTTTTAAATACACAGAATAAATTCGATATTTATGCTATTCATTTCAAACCCTTGAAATCTTTTATTTAAATATTAATTAAATAAATGAAATTATTTAACGATTTAAATCGGATAAAACAAAAGAGGGGTTAAAAGGGAGACTAAAATTCACAATCATAATATATTTGATATTGATTGTGTGAAGAAAAAGTTTATAGAGCATAATAGGTGAGAAATGTAATTTTCTAACGTTTAATTTCTGTAACATTTTTACGAAAAACATTTGTTTAGGCAAATATTTACAAATGTAACTGCGATGAGTCAACACTTCCTTCCCAGCCTGACTGAACCAAAGCTTAGGGAACATATCTTATACGCTCATTGGTATCTCCTGCTTATAAAATAAAATAAATTCCGTCATTTACTCTTAATTATAATAATCAATCAAGTTTTAAATTATGTGGACTTATTATCCAAAATATGTATATTAGTTGGATTCGCGTAACTGGGGTTGGTTTAAGTTGGTCAAAACTTTTAGAATGAAGTACTATATTTGTTGAGACTGATTGGTTCACGTCTATTTAAACCTATACACACACACACACACACACACACACATATATATATATATATATATAGAACACCGGAATAGCCCAGGGGATTCGTTTGGGTCTGATAATCCTGACGTTGTAAGTTCATACCCCACCCTGTCTAGAACCAAGTACCATGGATGCTTAGAAAAGGATGGNTATATATATTCTCTTATGGGAGCTTCGAGTTTGTTCTTACCTCCATGTTTCAAATGATGTGAGGCAATAGCGCAGAAAATGACCATAACATGCTTATGTAATGAGAAATCCGTGAACATTTTTCAGAAATTTTTAAATAAAGTTTATCTAAACCGCTTTTGTATGACACCCCTTTTCCGTCCGGGCAAGGTACTTTTGCACATATCATACAGAGATAAATGAAAAACCTGGTCTTCATGTCAACTCTTCAACTTTCGTTCATCAACCGTGGTGAACTTCCGTTCAACAATTTTTTATTTTATTTTATCAGGACAAGCTATTATTTATCGATAAAAGTCTGCCCAGGGCGGGGTTTGAACCCCGGAAAAGACCGGGATTTCCAGGGCGGGAAAGACCGGAACGGATCCCATGAGGTACCCCCTTTTTTTAATTATTGGTGTTTCTATATCTTATTTATTAAAAAAAATGAAAATAATAGTAATAGATTATAAAAAAGAGCTGTATACTTATAATAAAGACCAGAATTAGTAAGGTCTATCATATTTTCAGCCAGGATGAGAAAAATAAAATATTCCAAGATTATTGGGTAACTTAACTTTTAAGTCATCAGAGCTATAATGATCTATGGAGAGATCTCCGTGAGTGGTTTCTGGTCTCATCGCAGACTGCAGAACTAAACTGGAAATCAATGATTTTGGAATATTTCATTTTTCTGATCCTGGCCGAAACCGTGGTTAATCTCTCATGCCTTATATTTTTATTTATTTGTAGTCCATACTTTCATTTATCCCCCAGGCTTAAGCAAAAAAATATTTTTGTCCGCTGGTTAAATGTTTGTAATGCATATTCCATTGTAAAAATTGAATTTAGCAGTCAGAACGATAAGCCTCGCTTAATCACCGTACTGAGAGTTCATTTGCTATCTCTCACTCCTCAAGAAAAGATGAAAGAATCCGAAGAAACATTCTGCAGTGATCTTCGGTTGCCTTTCACTGACAATGGTCCTAGACACGGACGCTTTGCAGATGAGTATTGCGGTAGTGGTATGTCTGGGGGACAGAGTCCCATAGGGGAGTGCGTATGAAGAGCCTACCTGGGAAGAGGCCACCCAGGTCTGAGACGGCATTTCGGCGGTGGGGCTGTTTGATGTGTGCGACAAGAGCCGTCTACCATGCTCTCAAAGAGGTCCCATGCACCACCATGCTAGGGCCCCCACAGACTGCTCTTCATCAAACTTCATGATGTTTTTTTTTTTAAATCTCCTGTCTGTCAGAAATACATGTCAACGACAAGTGAGGAATCCTTGGAATAGATCCTGTAATAGAAGTGTCAGCTACTATTTCGGATAAGAATAACACAGTTTAGGATCGCCGGAGTTTTTATGGGATCCGTTCGGGTCTCGAGATCCTGGTGCTGCGGGTAAAAATACCGCCCCGGGCAGGCTTTTATCGATAAATAAAAGCTTTTTCTGAGCCATGGTTGTTTAGAAAGAAGGAGGGTAGCAATGTGGTGAAAGGTAGGCCAACGCACTAGAAAAAGGAAGCAAATGGAGAGCTTTTGGTAGCATAGATTATTAATAGAGAATTTGATGGGGTTCCGACAAGGTTGATCCAAAAAATACAATTTTTTAAAAATTAGTATTTTTTATTATCTATCGACGTTCAGTCATGAACATTTGATCCAGGTGGCAAGACGTTCCCCTCTCGCTTTTATGATAGCACAACAAGTAAGCCGAAACGTCGGCAGATACGTAATAAAAAATACCTTTTTTTTGGATCAACCTTGACCGAACCCCATCAAAAGTTCTCTACCATAAAATGACAGCTCCCATTAGAAAACATGGTACTATGACTTGAAATGAAATAATAATCTATACTTTAGCTATTCTACTTAAGAGAAGCTAAAAATATGAACTGCCCAAAAATGTATCTATCTATTAGTCTGTATGAGCTCTAGTTAATTTTTTTAATTTTTAATTTATTTATTTTTTTAGCATACTTTTGTACAAAGCTGATAGTAGCTGAAATCTGTCGGGGGAAAGTAGAAGATGAAAATCTTCTATAAAAATGGTCAGAACATTAATGTGTGTGAAATTTACTTATATAATATTTTACTCATAAAACTCATATTGAGTAGAATAATTATGAAATTTCGAGGGTTGACTGAGCCCCTTCCCCCTCCCTTTTTTCCATTTATTATAAAAGCCAAATTTACTATGTAGGCTTACTAATTCGAACTATTGAATGAATTAACCATAGCTGAAACCAAGTGAGTATTTAAATATCTTGGTTAGTATTAAGTTTATTATTTATTATGAGCTAGGAATCTTCCTAGGTATAGACCTAACTCTTCCAGTTTTGCTATATTCCTCTCTAACACTTCCTCTTGTCCCATTCCCTCAGCCCAAAACATATCCAGCAACACCCATCCTATCAGGACGCAACATCTCCTGAGATGTAAATACAGATTACTAGAGCTCTGAAAAAACTTCTAGTTTTCGTAACAGGCGATTTTTTCTTCTTTTATTTGTAATTCATTTCATCAAGTAATTTAGTAATTTAAAGTTGTGAAATATTTTAGTCAGTTTTTTCGTAAGGAAATAAAGACAAATTACTTTAATAAGAGGATCATAATAATAAGATGATAATCACGACTTTTGAGGAATTTCAACAGATCTTCACCAATCCAACATTAGAGATACACTGAAATCATAATACATTCGTTATTATTAGCTCAACTTAACTAGAAAAAAAAAAAAAAAATTATTCATCTGCAAAAACCTTACTCCTCTTAATTATTCTGATTCTACCTGACCACAGCCCAGTCCTCCTTACGTTAGACTTGATCCCAATTCCAAAACAATTGCCCCCCTCCCTCATTAATGGTCTAGTCGACTGGACCTTGTTTAGAAGAGTCTCTGGTCCTTGGAATTTCTCTGATAACCTCTGATGAGGAAGCATCTGTGGAGTGCTGAATAGTGGAAATAAAAATTATTTTACAAGTTTTTTAATGATGTGAGTAGGAAAACCATCGGAAAGGAGGATGTCAGTTACACGTTTAATATTTTTGCTGTGGAATATCTTGTCAGAGAGTGTAAGTGATCTGTAGATGAGGTTTTTGGCCACATTAATTTTTTGATGATGAGGGTGAGATGAGTTGAAGTGGAGGAGACGACCTGAGTACGTGTGCTTGGTATACCAGTCAGTGGAGATAGAGCCATTGGTGTTACGGATAATAAGGGTGTCAAGGAAGGGGGATTGATAATCAGATTCCATTTCAATGGTAAATGTTAGACGAGGGTGGTATGAGTTAAATGCAGTAAGGATCTGGGGATTTTTTCTGGATTGAGAATGAGGAAGAGGTCGTCAACATAGTTTTAAGGAAGAAAATGTCGTTGTGAAAGGGTGGAAGGATAGAGCCCAGGAGGTCGTTAAGAGTGATGTTTGAAATATCTGGAGCAAGGTTATTTCCCATAGCCAGACCGTTAATCTGGTTGTAGTATTTACCTTGGTAAAGGAGACAGCCGGACGTACAGCAAAGGGAAAGGGACTCAAGGTATGTCGACCAGGATAGTGTAGTATTGTCTCGGATTGTATTCCAATTTTTATCAATAATTTGAAAGGCTTTGTCTATAGGTATATTAGTGAAGAGGGATTCGGCGTCTAAGGTGCAAAGAATGTATCCTTTAGGTACAATTAAAGATTTCAGCTGTGTTTTAAGGTCAAATGAGTTTTTTATGTCATATTGGTTATGTCTCCTAAGAATCTGAAAGGATGGAAGGAGAAATTTACTGAGCTTAGATGCGGGAGAGTTTATATTGGAGACAATGTGGCGGAGGGGATTATCTGGTTTGTGGATTTTGGGAAGGCCGTTACACCTAGGTGCTAGAGAATTATATGAAATAAGGTTATAGTATTTATATTTATCTATGTTTGTTGCGTCACGAAGTTTTCTTATCTGGTTATTGAATTTTTTAATGAGTGTTGGTGTAGGGTCTCTGTTGTTGTGGGTGGGTGTGTATGTGGTTTTGTCCATTCTTTGTAAGGATATCCACGTTGAAGATGTTAAAATAATAACTATAATCCTCACTGGCATTTAAAACAAACAAATAACAAAAAAATGACTCAGTTGTTAAGAAAATTCGAAACTGCCAAGATTCTTAATGACTAAGTCACCCAATTGGGGTAAAAAAACTACTGCATGCATGCATAAGCCAAATAATCAAGAATCAAATTCTCGTACGTATTAAATAACCTCCCGCAAAGAAAAGAAAAACTGAACATTTGTTAGCAGTTGAAATAACAAAATATACCCTGAAAACGAAGCTAATATAGAAAGAAAACTGCAATGTTGTTCCTTCTATTGCACAATTAACAAAGCCGATGATTTTGCTTTGAGCCTTTACTCTCTTGAAAGGTATCAAGTGGGTTTAGTTAACGAAGAAATAGAAGCCTTCGATACATTTGAGCTCATTTCTAGAACTCAACTGAAGGACTGGTAGCAGCTGGAGCCGTGCCTTTATCCTTTGACTGGCAAGCCTCTAAGACAAAAAGATTGAACATTCAAGTCTCGCTTCATCTCTAAATGTAATACGACATTCGGAAAGACAGCTGAGTAGTAACAACAATAATTCAACTAACCTCTAATATTTAGTTCATTAAAATAACTACCAGATTAAGAAAATAATTTGTAAATGATAACGTTATCTGATAGCCTCAAAACCTCATTTAAAACATGTACATATTCTTTATTGCATTTTAGCTTTGATTTACCAAAAAGTTAACTTGATTAGGGTGACAGGTTACCACGTCCAGATGTGATTTGTATTTAGGTTTTTGAAGATTGGAGACCAAGATCTTTATCGCCTGTACGCTAGATTCAATATCACCATTTTCTAATATTTCGTTCAGTAGTATTTCCTTTGCCGAAGAACATTTAAATTTACTTAAAAATCCTCAGGTTCTCTAAAACAGACATAACGAAACTCTTTCCTGAAGTTAAAATGGGTTCATTAATGGCAAAGGCAATCCTTTATCAAGTAGTTCCTACTTCGTTCCGAAGAGGTCAGCATCTTCGCTGTCCCTCTAGTGTTTACTTTTTTCTGTCTGATTAGAATATCAGTCTTCTCCTTAAATTACCGTTACCGTTACTTTGAACGATCGTTCAATAACGTTGCAATGCATTTTGAAAGAAAGTCTCATTATTATTTATTTATGATTTAGTATTTACTTCCATATAAATAACTCAATTGTCATGACACAATTTATCTCATTTGTATTACATTCCTAAAATGTTATTGTGTTTTATGGATTTTTCTAAAGATCATGGTTCTTATTAATAGCAATACAAAACTCACTTCCTCACTCTTTAAGTTTAGGATACATGAAAGAAGTTGATGAAAATAATGAACTCTTCCCAAGATATTTTTGAAGATAGTATTTTAATTGATAATGTGGATATGGAAGTTTCAGTTTCAGGAGGTAATGTCACCTAATGGTTAGTTAACCAAAATTTAAGCAAAAAGAAAATTAATATTTATGCTTATTTGTTCATTTACAAAACTTATTTTAAATAAGAATGTTAATTTAAAATATAATCATCTTTACTTTTGTTGTTATATGAAAGTTTGCTTACTATAATTTATTTTGATTTGTTGATTGATTAATTGATTAATTTACTTTTTGCCTTGTTATATTTGGAACTTTCTATAATTAATCTTGTTTATCATTGTATTTATAGTTAGTGAGGTAATTAAATAAATGTAGATCTTGTCAAGTTACAAAATTTGTCAGTGTAAGCAAAATATTGAGCTTCACCACATGAATATCAGTATATCCTAAGTTATTTATGTTTTACTAATAGAATTTTAAGAAATGCAATTTGTTGAGTGTGAGGAAAAAATAAGTTAAACATTACGACCTTTTTAGTAAAAGAGTAGCAACCCATCCTTTTGAGCTGGTACTAAAATTATGTAGGTTAGAAAAGGTTTTTTTTTTTAAATACAAAGATGTTTTATGTTTAACGTTTGATGAGTGTAAAAGATCTGGGGACTTCCCTTGAGAATAAAAAAAGTTATTTAATATCAGGAGCAGACCAATAAGGATTTTGAATGCAAGAGAGATGAAACAGTAAATAGGTCATGCTCTTTTATTGACTTTATGTGATTTTATAATGTCACTGTATTAAGGAGAACAGTTTGAGGTTCAATTCTTCTTCCTTTCACCCCAAATTTTCAAAAATGTTATGCTGAATATCATATTTTATAGTTCTTGTTTTTTTAGATTCATGTTGGCGAGGATTTAGGCTATCTGAGATACAGGCATGTCATCCAACTAATCCTATACCTGTTATTCCTTCTCAGAATCATCAGGTGCTCTTCAAGGTATGTTGATTTATTCTTTTTTTATTTTGCTTGGTTATTTTTAGTAAATTTTAAACATTTTTATATTTTGAAATCAATTAAAAAATTACTCTCAAAAATCTCAGACTGGTTACCTATAGTTTGAGTAGTTAAGACTTGTAAGTGGTTGATAGCAGTTAAAAAGAAATAACTAAAATTTAAAAAAAACTTACAGTTTTAGAGTTCGGAAAATATGACAATTGATCCAGTAAGCAATACGATTTGAAGTAAAAAGCCAAATGAAAACGGTTTATTTTACTGGCTGTGTAGGTACCAGTTTTCCATTTATTCTTCCTGTTAAGATAGAAAAGGCATAAAATTTCACAAATTAAGACAGATTAAGCCTTAAATAAAGGCTAATTTAAAAAAAATTCCAAGCTATAAAATATCTGGCATAAATGTGAGGGGAAATACTGAAATCCACTAATTTTCTCTTTTGTTGAATTCATTTTTTGGATACTTGAATCCTTTCTTATATTTTTTAAAAATAATTCATAATGTAAGACTAAATTAAAACCCTATTTATTTTTTATAGGTTCCTATTGAACCTGATCAGTGCCCTACACCTTATCCAGACAATAGGCCACCTGTAGACCGCTGGGATTCTGATCATGTTCGAATGCCACACTCTCAACACAATCTTTTCCCTGTCTCTAAGGTGTGTTTTAGCAATTCATTTTTCAGAACTAAGTTTTTTTCTCTATTAAATAATATTAGTTCAAGAAAATTACTGTTAAATAATAATGGCTTTTTGCAATGTTGTTCCTTNTTATAAATTTTGAAATGCTTTAAAAAAAGTTAAATAAATAAATTCTCTTTTGAAAATATTTCTACTGGAAGGGAGTTTTTCATTTTTGTTCAACAATATAGTTCATTTTTCATAAAAGTTAATTTCTTTATATCTCAGAACTAATTTTATATGTTCTTATAGTAAAGTATTTAATAAAGGCCAAGATGCCTTTCTCTTTTACTTGTAGGTCATCTTTAGAAGTATCTGAAATGAGAGATGTAATTTCCACTAGGCGTCATATTGTGTATTATAAGCTCCAAGTGTGCTTTTTTGCACTTCTTTTTTTAAAATGGCCTTCTAAGGTTGAAAGTGCTGAAACTATTGGTAAATATATGTGGAAAAGACAACTTGGCCTTTATTTTTATATACTACAACTATCTTTTTAATATTAGATGTTTTTTTTTTGTTGGGGTTTGGTCAAGGTAGATCAAAAAACATAAAAATTTTAAAAATTACACCTTTTTAAAATTTGTATTTTTTTGGATCTACCTTGACCGAACCCCAACAAAAAAAACAACATCTAATAATAATATCTACGGTCAAAAAAACTTTCCATTGGACCAACCTTTCAGTGTTTTGCATTATTTTATACTTAAGAAAAAATTGTTATTTCATTATGTTTCTTTTTGTGTGAGTGGGCTAACATTTTATTATATATGTCTCATAGAGTGAGCTTCGGTCTCGTTGGAGTCTCATCAAAGAGGCACTTGGAAGAAATATTCAGAACAGCAAGGAGCTCGAAGCAGCTATTTTCACTTACAACTTCAGACCCCAGCACAAATCATCTCTTGATGCTTTGCATGAGTTTTTCTCCGATGTAGGCTTTGACACATATTTTGCAATTATTTAGTTATTAGGACATTTTAATAAAGATTTGTCAAATTTTGTTTGATACGGTTTTATACTTAACGGTCATAACTGTTAGTGAACAATAATAAATTTAAGATCATTAACAATATTCTAATGTTAAATTTTACTATTTTAAAAGTAAGATTATTATATAATTATAGAGGAAAGTATTTGTAATAATACTGTTGTGACATAATTTTCATCATTCTTATTTATCCTTTCAGTTTATACAAACATATGTTTCATTTTATTTTATATGGGTTATTATCTGTTCACGAAGACTACTTGTTGTGGATGAATATACATTCTCTCAAACCTTTTTTTGTTTACATCATTTGAATTGTAATTACACACTGCACATACTCAGGGATCCAATAAATGTTGCAGCCAAAAAATCTTTTGTTATGTTTGACAAAGTCTCAGAGGATTAGGAATTCTTCTAAAAATACTAAAAACATGCTTCAGAAATGCTAGAATTAAGGACCCTGGTAAACAACGGGACTTCCTGCTTGGCTGTATGAGGTTTTATCAGATCTTATTAGGTTAAAGCTTATGCTTGACCACTTTTGTCCTACACCGGTAAGTAATATTTCCTTCCAACTATTACAAGAAGCATGCCCCCCTGATATCACTGAGGTTACAGTCCACATGGTGATTTAGGATAGAAGGCGAGGAGGTATACCAGTTCAAGTTAGCTGAATGCTTTGTCAGGTCACTAAGAGTTTGGGGACAACTTAGCATCTCCCTGATGACCAGCTGATACTCGCCTTTAACAGTTAGAGATGCTGAGGTTATATTCAGACAACAGGATGATGTCACCCATGCTGCTCTTCTGCTGGAGAGCATCGACACTTAGCACAGTTGTGTGGCAGTGACCATATGTTCAAAGTACACTTCAATGATTTCAAGTAATCCACAATGTCGATGAAAGGGCAAACAGGGGGCTCTCACAGCTTGTCAAGTCTGTTTATTGTTTCAAATGAGGTAACCAGCTCCTGGTGAGTTTCCCGTTAAGGAATTGCAGTGCAGGGCATGCAAAGGAAGCAACCATTTTATCAAAGCTTGTGTAAAATCAGGAAATACCGAATTGATCAAAAGAAGCAGGTTAATCAATTGTGTAATAAGTCAGACTCATCCATGAGTTACGGCAGAAGTACCGTAGCTGACTTCAATCATGTTCAGAACTTTAATACAGGTACAAAGGTCATGCTGACCGTCCACTAATAATCTTCACCCCTTTTATATGCTGTATAATTTAAGGCTGCTTTCTTTATTGTAGAGAAGAAGGTTTGAGCTAAGCAAGGGTCATCGAAGCTAAGAGCTTCCCTGGACCTTTTTGCTTACACGGCGACGCCTGTAAAAAACTTTGGGTAAAACAACGGTTGAGGTCGAAGCCTTGGGTACTATCATCTCCCCTTAACTATAGTAGAGAAGGACAATATACCTTTTTTTAGTCTCGACTGGGTATTGAAATTCAATCTACCTCTGTCTCCCGGCACTCAGTTATGTACAGTTAACTAGAATAAAACAAAAGTATTCTTCAATTGCAATTGAGAGCACCTGTACTGTTGTTCTGGGTTTCTTATAATAGATTTTTAAAGTAGCTTAGCCATCTCCAGAATGCAAAAGTGAGTTCTGCTTTAATCTCCTCAAGAGAATTTAGATAAATTCATATATTACATCAGTTATGTGAATAAGGTATTGTTTGAATTATTCACTCACCTATAGCTATTTATCAGTAAAATTTAAAAAATATATATACTCAATAAATATTAAATCTTACTTTAAAATTATTCACAATTAGATATACACTTACTTTAAATTCATAATTATTTATAAGTTTACTTATATTCATAATTAGATTTAAATTTACTTTAAATAAATCATAAATTCTTAAACAAAAATTATAATATTTTCTGGATCAGACCATTCAATAAATAATAAGGCTTATTGTTCATTTAGCCACAAATATTATATTTTATTAATATTTTTAATTCTTTACAGACTTTGTCACCTGAGGAGGGCAAATTCTTCTTCTCAAAAGTACTTCCAGAGATTGTGAAGTTAGCCTTGGAGGTTGAGGATGCCTTCCGAGTGGGGCTCAAACTTCTGAAAGAGCACCAATCGGCGAGCATATCTATGAGTCAGGAGCAAGCAGCTGTTCTTCTTGCTAATGCTTTCCTCTGTACTTTTCCAAGGCGCCCTGGCCCCAGCAAGTATCCTTCTATTAGTTTCATGAGGTATACACTCCTTAACAAATTATGGTTTGCAATTATGAATTCTCTTTTTCCAGTCACTCCAAATTACCTGTTGGTAAAGCTGCTTTGAACATTTACTCTTGTTATTTAGTGATCTCTTTGACAGCCAGATCTTATTTTTAAATAAATCACTATATTTATTTTAATTGATTCAGAATTTCTCAGAGGATTATTTTATTATTATTAATTGAAATTTTTCTAATTCATGATCGACCAAGTACCTACATTAGGGAAGCTAAAATATGGTCTTTTAAAATTTGTGTGTGTGTATATACATACATACCAGGAGTATAAATGTGAAACTGTAATTTATTAATAGAAAATATATGTTTATTTTTTGCTGTGATACATAATGTCCTTCATTATCTGTGCATTTTTCATATCTCTTTGGCAATTTGTAGATTTTCCACCAAAAGAATTTTTGCTCTTTTGACTCAAACTAATCACTAAGTCATTTTTGTATTTCTTCATAAGAAATAAAGCGCTGTTCAGCTAGTGCATGCTCCACCAATGCAAATAAGTAATAATTGAATGGGGCCAAATCTGGTGAGTGAGCCACATGCGGAAGAATTTTCCAACCAAATACCTTGATAATTTCCTTAGTCCTTTCTGCCCACTATGATGGGGAATTGTTATGAAGCAAGTTCACTGTCCTTTTTTGTTATTCCTTTCATTTTTTTGTTGTGAAAAGCTTGATTCAAATTGATCATCTGTTGTTGATTAAGCATTCTGTATTAACAGTTTCCCCAGATTTTAACAACTCATAGTAGATCACACCCTTCTGACCCCACCAAACAGAGAGCATTTCTTTTCATCACAAGCGATTTGGCCTATCAGTCAATGCAAACTCGATGGTTCATTTGGAGTTTCTCATAATTGTTTACACTTAGGATTTTCAAAGTAAATTGCCTCTTCAACACCAGTAAAAATTTGATGAAGTAATGACTTTATTTTGTACATAGCAAGCAGCAAATGGCTCAAGATTTTTCAAGCTTCCTGCTGCTTGTCAGTCAGTTGATGAAACACCCATTTTCCGATCTGGATCTTTCCACTGGCTTTCTAATGAATGGAGGCGGGTTCTCATGTCATATTTAATTTATCTGCTAGTTGAAGGGTTTTGAAAGTTATCCTCACCCAGCAAAGCATTCAAATCAGCATTTTCAAACTTTTTGAATGGTCTTCCACATTCTTTGTTTCTGACATCTAAATCGCCTGATTTTAAATTTTAAATTCTCAAACCACTCAAAGCATTGTGATTTGCCTGGGGCATGCTCACAATAAGCTTTGATAAGCATCCAATATGATTCTGCAGCAGATTTTTCTGATGGAAACAGAAAAAATCAGTGCTTTCCGCTAATCATAATTTGTAGGCATAAAAGTTCAAGCCACTAAACAAACGATTGTAGAATTAAACTAATGTCTGAGTTTGAAATCTTTATCACATATAAGCAAAAATAAATGGCACTACTGAGGGGATTAGTGTGTACTATGGCTGTTATTTCCTTTCACTAGTGTATTCTGGTTTTATAGTACACATCTGTCTGTCATATGTTCATTGCTTAAAAAGGTCCATAAATAGAATATGGTTCCTATTGGTTTCAGATAAAAGGCGTTTGTGTTCATAAGGTTCAGTGAAAAGAATGGTTATGTTCTCGAAGTCAAATGTTTGTTTTTCATGAAAAACATGTTTTGTATGGGCAGTTTTTATTAGTTTTTTCTTTATGTCATTTTTATTATGATTAATTATACGGGAAATAGGGTTTTTAGTTTGTCCAATGTATGAACCATGGCAATTAGGAGTGGAACAAGGAATTTTATAAACAACATTGGTTCTGTTGGGAAGGAGGATGGGGTCTTTGAGGATGGTGTAAATAGATTTTAGTTTGTTGTTGGTGGAAAAAGAAAGCTTAAGGTTAGGGAAAGGTTTTCTGAGAGATTTCTTAATATTTTCAGAAAGTTTTGGATTATAAGGAAAAGAACGAAAAATGAGGTCATTGTTTGGGGGAGGGGGATAGTTGGAGAAGTGGAAAAAAAAAAATTATTTTACAAGTTTTTTAATGGTGTGAGTAGGAAAACCATTAGAGAGGAGAATGTCAGTTACACATTTAATATTTTTGCTATGGAATGTCTTGTCAGAGAGTGTGAGAGATCTGTAGATGAGGTTTTTGGCCACATTAATTTTTTGATGATGAGGGTGAGATGAGTTGAAGTGGAGGAGACGACCTGAGTACGTGTGCTTGGTGTAACAATCAGTAGAGAAAGTGCCGTTAGTGTTATGGCATTTATTATTATAAGGGTGTCAAGGAAGGGAAGTTGATAGTCTGACTCAATTTCAATCATAAATGTGGGAAGAGGGTGGTATGAGTTAAATGTAATAAGATCTGGGGAATTTTTTCTGGATTGAGAATGAGGAATAGGTCATCAACTTATTTTTTAAGGAAGAAAATGTTGCGAAAGGGTGGAAGGATAGAGTCAAGGAGGTCATTGAGGATGATGTTTGAAATTTCGGAAAGAACCTTATTTCCCATAGCCAGACCGTTAATCTGGTTATAATAATTACCTTGGTAAAGAAGATAGCCGGACGTACAACATAGGGAAAGGGACTCCAGATATGTAGACCGGGAAAGTGTTGTATGGTCTTGGATTTTATGCCAATGTTTATCAATAATTTGAAGGGCTTTATCGATAGATATATTAGTGAAGAGAGATTCGGCGTCTAAGAAGCAAAGAATGTAGCCATTAAGGATAATTAAAGATTCAAGCTGTGTTTTTAGGTCAAATGAGTTTTTTATGTCGTATTGGTTTTGTCTGCTAAGAATCTGTAAGGATGGAAGGAGAAATTTACTAAGTTTAGCTGCGGGAGAGTTTATATTGGAGTCAATGGGGTGGAGGGAATTTTCTGGTTTGTGGATTTTAGGAAGGTCGTAACACTTAGATGCTAGAGAATTGTATGAGATGAGATTATAGTATTTATATTTATCTATGTGTGTAGCATCACATAGTTTTCTAATCTGGTTATTCAATTTTTTAATGAGTGCTGGTTTAGGGTCTCTGTTGTGGGTGGGTGTGAATGTGGTTTTGTCTAAAAGTAAATTAAGCATTTTATTGTTGTACTCATTTCTGTCAATAATAACAGTTTGATTTCATTCGTTGGCTTTGGTTATTATGATATTGTTATTTGGGTTTTTCGAAATTCACGGGTCGCTTTAAGATCTGAGAAGTATTCAGAGGAGAGGAGGGAGTCATCAGTTTTAAAGTTGTGAAGGTGATTTGTGATGATATTGCTAACTCTAAAACGTGACAATTCCCCCTTGTCTTCACTAACAGAATGACGGGTTTCTCTATAAATGGATTCTAAATCAACTATTAATTTAGGATTATTTGATTTTGAATCTTGTGGAGGGACTGAGAAATTTGGGCCTAAACTTAATATTTTCTGAACAGGAGAGGGGATATCTACAGAGGAGATGTTATGAACCCAATTGGGGTCTCTTTTTAGATAGATAGTGATTTTATCATTAATAATCTTGGCAGTTTCAAATTTTTTTATCAATTGAGTCTTTTTTTGTATCCGTTTGTTGCAAAGTGCCAGTGATGATTTTTGTTTCTATCATAACATCTTCAACGTTGATATCCTTTACAAAGGATGGACTTAAAATCATTGATTTATTTAGGTTTTTGATTTTCGCTATTTTTCCAGCGATGTGGAGATTCAGGATTGATTTTTGAAATTTATATTTTAGGTTAAAATACTTCATAATGGTTTTGGAACGGTGTGGTGTATTCATTACCAACACTTGTAAATATTTTTTACAGGTATTGGTAATGAATTTGGGGAAGACTTTTTGTGACCTACATTTCAACAAAAATATTAATTTGCTGCATGTTGGAGGTTAATGTCTAATGTAATAAAATTATTTTATTAAAGGGTTTAATAAGTGAGGGGTATTTGGTTTTAAAGGAACGAAAAAAACCATCTGCCTTTAATGATGTGTTGGTGTCTTCCTGAATGGTAATCTGAACTGTATGTGTACTTGATGAAGTAGTGTTGGTGTCGTCTTTTGGTGGCGGTGTGTCTGCAGGTGGGATCTGGGAGGCCTTGTTACGTGCCTGCAGTCTGGTGAGAGGTCTATGTGTAGAGTAAATCATTGTAGGAATACCCCAAGTTTTGTTATATGTTCAAATGGAGAGTTTTTTTGACCTTAGATATTATTATTAGATGTTTTTTGTTGGGGTTTGGTCAAGGTAGATCCAAAAAAACTTTTTTGTTTAAAAATCAGTTTTATTTTTTACTCCCTTGACCGAATCCCTGAATAACCTCTCCTCATAAAGCTGAACATTCAATTAAATACCTCCAAAGTGATATCTACATAAACTTATGTATTAATGTAATGTTCATATACAAACAATATCAATACAGCAGGGTTATCATTCAGTTGTGAGGGTTATTATTCAAGCGAGCATATTTATTCCCATTCTCTTCTCATCCTCTTTGTTGTTTTTCAATACTGTAATGAAAGATAACATCAGTTTTGATTCAGTCTATAGTTTGACAATTATAGTTTATTATATTGGAAAATATACTGTGTGGTGAGTCTAATAATAAATTAGATAAGTATCCTTAGTTGTATAAGAAATATATATTGATGTAGCCTGAAACTAGAATTTATTTATTTATTTTCATTGTCATTGTGGACTACAATTTGAGGCATCGTATGGCCAATAGACATTATATCTTTTGATTATCCTAGATTAGCTATTTAGGATGATTATAACAATTATGTTTGTGCAGTAAGAATACCATCCTGTTTTTGTATCTTTTAAATGACCGTTCATTACATATTTTTATGAGTCCTTCTCTTATTACTGTACTGAAATTCACTAAATATTATATGTCTATTACTTTTCTGAAAATTAATGTCATATTCAATCTCCCTACTCAACCTATTGATATTAAGTTATTATTTTTTACTATAATTTTGCTTTTAATTTTTCAGACTATTCCAGAGTGGTTCATCCCCATGCATCCAGGAAAAACTTAAGTGCTTTGTGAACTATTTTAGAAGAATATGCAAAAAACGTATAATTATTTATTCATTTATTTTACTCAATATATTTTGATTTTTAATATATATATATATTNTACCGAAGCTCTTGATGACACTGAAGCTCTCATTGTTATTGGTGAGTAGATGTCAGAGGAAGAGAAAATAAAGATTTTCCCTCTTTCCTTTTATATGTATTAATAATTTAAACCTCTGCCTATCATTTTCAACTTTATTTATTATATTTAATTTTAATACAAGGATTTGGGTCAAAAACTTACAACCTCAATTATATATAATGTATTATATCGGCTGCATTTCATCTTGCTGCCATTTTTAATAATAATAATAATGAGTATACATCATATTCAATTAAGGGAATTGCGGCCTGCATCTCCTATCACTCATTTATTGGGTTCTTGTCAGTCACTCTTAACTTAAAATAGTTTCTAGGTAAATGAGGACATAGTTAATTTTCATATTATTTGTCTACTTCTTTAAAATGGCTTTTAGGTAACTATATATATGTTAGAGGAGCTTCTTAACAAATAAGGGTACTCTTATTGATTAATACTCTATTGATTTAAACTCAAAATTATATATGAGTTCATAATCCTCTCGTAAGTTTTACATAATTACCTAAAAGTTACTTTAAAGAATTAAACAAGTAATACAACACGTATTTTTAACCTTTGTCAGGCTCAACATTAAACTATAAATTCCCCATCCTCAAACAAGAGGACCACTTCAGTCTCAAACATTACACACACACACACACACACACATACATACATATATATATATATATATATATATATACATACT
>KZ807065.1:779200-816478 GCA_000696205.2 Oncopeltus fasciatus
GAGATATGTTCAACATATAAAAATAAAAAATATATAAGAAAAAAAATAAAAATAAATAATCATCACTGTGCAGGGAGAAGGGACCCATAGATCCCACTCCTAATAAGTTTAGGCATTAAAACCCAGGAGGTCTCGAAGCCATCTCCGTTTTTATCGCCAAGAAGGACTGTTAAGATTGAAGTCTGACAACAGGGATTGGGCATATGGATTAGGATGAAATTGGAGTTTACTATGGAAGAGCTTGAAGAGGGTGGAAATAAGGTCTTGGACCTTAGGAATATTGAAGTCGTGATGAAGGGTAGAGTTTGGCACATAATATGGAGCATTAGCAATACTTATGAGAATTTTGGACTGAAGGTTAATTGGGAGGGAAGTGGAAGTATTGATGGACACTGAAGTGGATTGGAGCGAGTCTGTAGGAGTGGAAGGTAATTAAATAATTTTATAAATATTATTTTTTTATGGATGTTTAATCCCATATAAATTTTAACAATTTTTAGTGCAAGGGAACAGAATAAAAATCTACCTGGCCAAGCCAGGACTCGAACCTGGATCTCCTGCTTTCCGGGCGGGTTCATTTCCATTTATGCTACCAAGACAAGTCTGATAAGTTATTAAATTCCCCGCACTAGTGTCGAGAGTCTAACCTCCGAGGCAGACGAATATATCGTCTTGTGCTCGGAGGAGCTTACATTGTCAAGCTGTTTAAATGACTCTCATTATTTACTTTTGAATTTTAATTTTATAAATTTTTTTGTGGTATTTAATCCCACATAAATTTTAATAATTTTTAGTGCAAGTTCTGGCTGGTATTAAATAATGAGTGTGGGAAGTGCAAATGAGGAGCACAGTTCCACCATGAGCTCATCCGTCTGGGTGATCAGTTTGGTAGGTTCTTATAGCCTGGTATGTTGAGTTTTTTTAATGTTAATCGTGTTTCAGTAAGTAAGAGTACATCTATACATTTTTCTTCTAGTGTTAGTTTGAGTTCATTTGTATGTGTTTGAATGCTGTTGGCATTCCAGAGAAGGACTGAAAAAAAGGATAGAGGAGGGAGGAGTTCATTTACTATCAGATGAGGAAGCCATATTAAAGACTACCGTTGACAATAGCTTAAGGAGAGGAGTGGTGAGGGTTCAAAATGCCGAGAAAAAGGAGTGGAGCATGGGTTGGAAATCATTAGATATTGATGGTGGAAGAACATGGGAGATGGCTGGTTGCTCTCCCCTGAGAGCCTGGCATTGAGGAAGAGGTTCTTATCTGGCCTGATAGGTTGCTTTCGCATAAGAACTTCTTAAGACGACTTTTTGGTTTGGAGTGGTGGGGGCCTTCGTGCTACAGGGCTGAGTACGCTGCTTCAAATCTCTGTAGACCTGGCAGCCTTTATAATTGACAGGGTGGTTTTCTGGCAAAGGCCACAGACAGTAGGTGTACTGCGAGACTTCTGACAGTCTCCTGTGTGATGCATCCCTCCACATTTGACACATTGGGCACCATACACACAGTATCTTTTAGTGATCATATTTCTGGCATTTGTGGCACTGAACAATGTCCCTTTGAGGGAGGGGCTTCTCCACTCGTATTCTGCAATGGCAAAGTGAGGTTATGTTGTATATCTCTTCTATGTTGTTGGAGGGCTCGAGATCCACAAGAACGAGGGCAATGTAGTCTTTATATGAGCTTGATTTGATGTTGATGGCATTTCTGACTTGGAAGCCTCCTCTTTGATAAAGTCAGGAGAGGTTGTGTGGAGGAGATGACGAATGACAACCCTGACTGCACGCTCTTCCTTGAATTGGTAAGTATGATCATGGGAGTTGGTCTCTTTTAGATAGCATCTCTATACCTCTGTAGGTGTCAGGGTTATCTGGCATTATTTTAGTGTCATGCTGGTAGTCGACATAATTGTATCTTCTGCGGTCAACTCGTTCATCAAGTTGAATGCACATTAGGTGAAAATTTTGTACATTTCAGACAAAATGGAAGGTGGTTGGGTTTTACATTGGATGGCGGTTTCCATCTCCTCTCCAATAATGTTTTTAAGAAGCTGAAAAGGTTTTACTGTTGTAATGGGTGATAGGTTTTCATTCCTATCTGTCAATTTATTGGCGGGTGGCGTCTTGGTTACTCCTTGAGAGGTGCTGGGGAGTAGTTGTAGTTGGTTTCTATCCAAGGAAGTGCTAATGGTGGAATGCCGCCTCATATCTTTAGGAGGGGTCATGGGTGCAATACGCCGCTTCCTTTTTCGCCCTCCACTAGCAATCACCTGATGATAATGATTGCCTCCCATAATTTATGAATTAATTTATAAAGGGGGAAAAAAAAGTAGAGTGGCTGAGTCCCGAACCTGTAATGCAGAGTTACGAGTCTCCCATGGAGCCTCCTACCCAGCAGGCTGAGTGATAAGGGAAGCTATGTGAGTCTAGTGGGGCGAGGTGGGGGGCGGACAGGTCTTCCCTGTCGTCCCCAGTGCTCCTTAATAGCTACAAAAATAGTTCACTATACTCACTGTTTTTCGGGTGATCCTCATGTCTTATCGAGCTGAAATTGAACGCACGTGTCACTGATACTTAACTGCCAATATGTGTAGAGTTTAACATCACAGTTCTTCCTACAACTCGTATAATATAGTTTGGAAAGATGGAGCGCTACATAGAGGTGTGTACTGATCTCTGGCTACCCCTACTCAAACTTATAATTATTAATAATGTAAAAATCGTGCAATGCTGTTTACTTATGCATAAAATAATAGGAAAAAATGAGTTGAAAGGCCAACATATTTGATATTTTGCCAATGTTGCCAAAATGATAAATTATACCAAGATTTATTTAATTTTTCCATAAATATTTAATTATGAGCATAAGATTAATTCTCATTTTACCATCTCAAACACGTCATACATATTGCAGTAAATTAGTTCCTTATATTTTGAATCAGTAGATTCAAAAAATGTACCTTAATGAAATTTTATGTATAAATTTATAATATAATTNTAATTTTTTTTTATAAACAATTATGTTCTTTGTGTTTATATAATTTTAAAAAATGTTTATGTATTTAAATAATAAGAGTAATGCTAAGCAATATATATTTGAATCTACTTGCCTCAATGACCATAATTTTAATTTGATTTGATAACTCCTGGAGACCAATTTTTCTAGGAAAAAGCGAGTTAATTGTTTACTACATGTTCATCAAAGTTTTATGAAATAATTTATTAAATTAACATAGATTATTAAAGTTCAAATAGAGAGTTTTTTTACTCTTTTATTGTTATAATAATCAATCTAAAGAAAACGAAGAGAATTATCAATACTTAAGCAACACCAGTTTTGTGGTTTTTGGATTCCTAATGCATTGCCTGTATCTAATCACAAAATTTATCTAATTTTAATTTAAAATGTAAAAATGCTAGGTGGAGTATTTCTACAATCCCCTAATTAATTTGACTATAATTATATAAATTTAAAATGTATGTTGAATAAATAATGAAAATATTGTTTAAAAATATATATTTGGGCAATTATTTATATAAAAATTAGTTTGTCCAATTAAAATTAATTTAACTAATGAGACACATTATTTAAATTACTTAGTTCGGAACATGCCTCATTAAATTCAAGTAATTGAATGCTAAAACATTATAAATGTAGTTGGAGAGGAAAAAAATAGCAACTAAATGGTTATTGTGCAGGCATATGCAGGCTTCTCTGGAGGTAGTGGTGGAGGTGTAGCAACTGGGAACTGGGGCTGTGGGGTCTTCCGAGGGGACCCTCGCCTGAAAGCCCTTCTCCAAATGATGGCTGCTGCTTCAGCTGAAGTCTCTCTTGCTTATTTTACATTTGGAGATGTTGAACTTATGGAAGACATTCACAAAATTTGGCTATTTCTGAGAGAAAATAAAATTACTGTTGGCAAGTAGTTCGTAGTTTCATTTTTTTTATGTTTTTTAATTGTAGCATGTAGCAGAACTTTTTCCCAATGTTTTAATATTAGGGGTTATTTTGAACATCTAATTTATAGTACATTACTACCATTAGTAGTAATTTACCACAAATATGTTGCTTTTATTTTTATTGACTTTTTTATTTATGGAGTTATTGAATTTAGAGAAGATATCCATGGAATTTAGCTGTTTATCAGAAGTAATAAATATAATTACATTACAAGTAGTTTTTAGTTTTGTTTATTTTTCAAACAAAGCTGATAAGAAAAGAGTTATTCATTGGAATATTGCCATGCCCACACCACCTTCTTTAGACTTACATCACAAATTCTTATTTGCTGAAATTAAATGAACAATGCACTTCACTTCAATAACAAGAGGTATCATCAAAAGATGGTGTGAAAAATGAAAAAAAATGGTGGTGATAGACATGAGATAGAAAGTATTGCATTCCCACCTGTTATCGGTCCTCAAGTTTGTCCCTCAACCAATGTATTCTAAGTCTTTTAAGTGATAAGGAGTGGAATTGGGCTTGTGAATATAATAAATAATAAAGAAATTTTGTATATTTTAGCTTATTGACTGTTGTGTCTGATTATTTTTTAAATTTGACCTGCTCTGTAAACTTATGTCTCTATAGTTTTTATGTATTTATTGCTGTTAAATGTCTGTCTCATGTCTAGTTTGAATTTTCTAAGTAAAAGAGAGTAAAGTGTCTTTTTTTTTTTTTTTTTTTTTTATAAAAAAAAAGAAAAAAGTTTTTTTTTTTTTTTTTTTTTTTTTTTTTTTTTTTTTTTTTTTTTTTTTGTAAAGTGTCTATTCTGTTAAAAAATTGTTTGTTTTGTAATACAAATAAAAGTGTTAAGAACCTGTGGAATTTGTTTGTTACTTGTGTGGATTGGTGGGCTTGTGTTACAGCTAAGTGTGTATTTGACGTGTTATGATTTTTTGTGGTTTTGTTTGATTTTTCAGAGATTGAATGATTCTTCAATGGGTAGGTGTTGAAATATTTAAGATAAATGAATGTGGTTTGATGTATGGCTCAGAGAACTCTGTTGACTAAACATGAAGTTAGAAATTTATCAGGGTGATTATAGATGACAATTGTAAATAGTATATATTGGCAGTACTATTATTGATGAGCCCTGAGTCACACCTGAAAGGGTTGCTCACAGGCCTTTAAAGTGTTTCATAGATATTACCTACTATACAAGCCATAATAAGTGAGGAATAGCATTATTTATTTCTTTTTTTAATGCAACAGAATTATCTTTATAAGTTTAAGTCTACTTTATTTCACTCAAGGAATAGTTAATAGGAATCTACTTAGTGAAGTCTTTAGTTTGAAGGCAGAAATGCATTTTTATTTTTTTCTAATTGCAATTCCTTATAAAAAAGTTGTAGACTCATTAAGATTCTATGCTCCATGCCTGAATCTAATACCATTGAAATAATTTCTATTGATAAAATTTTTGTTTATTCCATAGGGAGATTGTGGAAACTACTAGGCAAATATTGTGACAGTAGAGCTTCCCAGCCCCTCTACGATTTCCTTATTTCTAGTGCCTCATCAAAGTCAGGTAATTGAAATCTTACTCCTGTTTTCGTGTCAATGATTAAATAATTCTTCAGTTATTTAGTATTAACTTAAAAGCTTTCAATTATTTTCAGAGGAAGAACTGCAATAATTTTGTATATTTAGAACTCAATTTTAAATTTAATTTGCTTTTTTCATACTTTTTCATCTGTGAGAGGATAACCAAGACATAACTTAACAATTTACTTACTTTAATAAAGACCCAAAAACATGTAATATAATGGTTTAGCTCAATATTCCCATATAAAAATTAGTAAGTACTGGGAACGAATTATAAAATTCAAGCTTTAATTTAATTTTTTGAAGATATCTTTATTATATGAATTCACATTCATTGAATTGTAAAATGTACCTATATTTCTCTCAAATGATTCATTTATACACCACTATTCTTAAGATGGCTTTTTTATTTATAATACTATATTTTTGTTTTCATTACATAAATGAAAAAAATATTAACCAAGGAGCTCTTGGTGATATTAGATTAGTAGGTATAAATAAAAATTGAGTCAAATTATGTAATAAAAGAGAAGTGGAAGAGCCCTAATTAATTAAGTTATTAAATTGAAAGGTGAATTGGATGGAGGTGATGAGTATCATTTTTCATGTTTTCAGAATACTGAAAGTCATAGTTTGGCATTGGCAAATTTTTTGTAAAGATATTGGTTACCTTATTTATAAGTTTTTATTTTAATTGGTGAAAAAAATAGTCTAATTTAAAATGTTACTTGTCACATTTAACCCTTAAAATATTTGGTAAACACTTATTAATATGACTGGAATTTTAATATTAATTATTGTCATTAAAAAAAATTAGAAGATATAAATAATGCTTATTGGAAAAGAACCAAAAAAGGCATAGAAAAACTGAATTGGAGACTAGTTTTGTTTATTTTCTTTTTCTTTTCAGACACTCCTAAAGAACCTAATTCTCAGAGAGATTTATGGAGAAAGCAAGGAGATGGTCAATGTTCTCAAATAGTAGATGTTGAAAACATGGTTGAGGATACCCTTTGCAGTAAAAATCAAATGTCTTACAATGATATATGTTCTAAGCAAGGATCTTCCAAAAATGAAGAAAAATTGCCAGATAACCCAACTAACAATGGCAAGGTAGATGAGTGTTTTGAAAGTTCATCTTGTGAAGAGGGTAATTCTTCTAACAAGTCAAGATCTGAGCCTATTCAAGGGAAAATCTGTTCTCTCACTTCCAAGCAAGACAGAGATGAGTGCCTCTCTGCAGAAAAGGTTCGGTGGGATGCCTACAGAACAGCTATGAGCTCTTATTCAAGCTCAAAACCTCCCCTTAAAAGAAAAATATCTGATTACTTTCAAAAAAAGTGACAAATAAATTAAATGGAAAGATTTTGCACTAACTATATATGTATTTAAATAAAGTATTTTTGTAAACAATTTTTAACTTCTTTATTTTCACCATGATTCCAGTTATGGAATTAGTAGGTCAACTTTCCAGTGAATGATGTAGGACTACATCTATGCTTGGGCTATTTTGAGGTATATAGCTCACATAAAGCTAATTTTTACATTTTTAATTTTCTTTAAAGTGAATATTAAGATTGACACATTTCTCAGCACAATGTGTAATGTGAATTTAGCACTAATGACTTGGATCTTGGAAAAATTTGTATATAGGTCTCTACCTGCAGGTGTGGCAAATTGTGCTCAGGCAAATTAAAAGTGCTTCATCCCATGATTTTTTCTTGATTTTAAAAATCATGACATTTTGAATCTGTAGAATTAAAAGAATTTCACAAATTCGTAAAAAAACAAAAAAAAAAAAAAAAACATAAGTGTAAAAATCTGGATTGAGCCCATAATGATGATAAAATGTTTTTCTGGAACAGTTAACAAATCACCAATTGGCAAAGGTATAAAAATAGTGTATAAGGTCAGGGCAGAAGTGTAATATGCATCTCAATCTTAGAAAAGATTGTCAAAGGGTGTGTGCCTGGATAAAAAACAAAAGTCCACTAATTTTCTCAAAAAACATTTACTTTTGAGATGATATATAGGTTGTCCTTCTTGACTTAATTTACTTAATTGTCATACGATTTTGGTTTAAACTCACTATCATCAGGCACTAAAGAGGGTCACAAGATGGGGATCTCCCTTCAGTATCCCAACAAGCAATCATCTCATTTACTGAAGGTAGAACCCCATCATTTGACACCCTGTGGTGCCTGATGATGATATGTTGACACTGAAATCGTTGGCCAATAAAATAAAACAGAAAAGACAACCTCTATATCATTCCCTAACATGATCAATATTTCTTTAAGCCCCAGAAAAAATAAATACTTATTTGGTTAAATCACAGGCTTTTCTAATGATTATTTCATCAGGCAAGCTAATTAAAAAAATTGTAGTAAATGTATCATAAAAATAAGTTTTAAGTGTGCCACTAACATTTAATATAATCTAACAGAAACAATGAAAAAATTACATTAAGGGCCTGAAAATGGTGCATAAAAATCAGGACAAAATGTAAAGTTACCACCACAAAAATTAAAATTTTGGGGGGAAAAATGGGTGTGTTCATGTGACGCACATGTATAAAATCAGGGCTGGAAGATACCGATAGCAAAAGCTAATGGCTGGAAGTTACTAGGAATAAATAGTTGATTTGTATTTTCTGAGCCTGAATAAATTGATAAATAAAAAATTATAGCTATGCAAGAGCTTCATAAACTAATCAGACTTCCCATGTATTATATAAGTGGTTTTAAATTTTTTTTTCTTTTAGTAGAGCAGTGAGAAATAAAAGTAAGCATTGCTCAGCTGGATCTAGATCAATCAGGAGAAGAAACAAGTCGCTTAACCCTCCAACCTTCTAACTACATACATACTCTTTTTTTTTAATTTTCATAAAAAAAGATTAGGAAATGCCGTTTCCCATCTATTATTCTCTATACATTTTTTCATGAAGCAACAGAATTGAAGATAAAGGGGTGTATGCAAAAAAAAAAAAAAAAAAAAAAAATGACTGTTTTTCTACCAAATATTTGTATTATTATATTTTTAATATAAAATACAATTAATTATCTAAGTGTAGTCCATAGTTATCTACTGACATTAGCAATCTGCTGATCTCATACTGAAACCATTCCTTGGCTTTCAAAGAATTCTTTGACTGCAATTTCAGTTTCTGCAAAATAATCAAATTTTTTCCCTTGAAGAAAAAGGGCCATGGATCAGAACAAGTAGTAATCCGATGGTGCGAGGTCTGGAGTATATGGTGAAAGAGACAGGAGTTCGAACCCACAGAGTTCTTTAAACTTTTGTTTAGTTAACAGGAAGTGAGGACGAGGCATTATCTTGTTAGAATAGAAATCCTTTCTCTTTGATCAAATCAGGTTAAAACTAATGGTTATCCAAAGAGCATTATCAGGAACAAATTCATGATGGATAACACCTTCAAATTCCAAAAAATGCAAAGCATGGATTTGTTTTCTTAAATTACCTGTTTGCAGCAACCAGAAAAGCAGTTTGACTGTGATCTAGCCATTGCTTACAGGTATTAGGACTTACCTAGTAAACCTAATTTATATCGTTGGAGACAATATTGTGCTAAAATCTCACATTAGAAGGGGTTTTCAATCAATTTTCACGTATTTCAACCTCTTAGCTGGTTGCAAAGGGTAAGTTCATGAAGGACCAGTCTAATGCTCTTTTTTTCACCATGAGAGATGGCGACTAATTTGATTCAGCCACTTTCCGTAGAAACTTCAATATCAATCAAAAGTAGCCAAAACCCTTCTTCCTTTCCGTCATATCCCTACTGCTGAATTTTTCAAACCAAAGTCACCCAGGTGGTCAATGACACCTTCCCCAACATATTTAATAATTGCTTTAATGCATTGCTTCAGCAGATGTGACATTTTTTTTTTTTTTTTTAGCAATGCCTTAAAATTATGAAGAGCACCAGAATAGTTCAAGGGGCCTCCCAATTCTGGTCCTGCAGGTTCAAATCCAGCCCTGGGCAAGCTTTTATCTTCTCCTGAGCCATGGATGTTCCTAACAATAGGATGACAACCTGTAGACAGCCTCTCCATCCATGACCCTATGTGGTTGAAAGGAAAGCTAACACTTATAAAAAATTGAGAGTTTCATAGAAAGCTATCATGTTTCTTCTTTTAAACAAATTTATATATATTTTTTTTTTTAAAGGAAATTGAATGGGGTTTAACAAGCTTAAAATTCTCTGAATAGATTATTAAGCATTGTTAATTATTTACAATTACCAAATAATTTATAGGTAATTATTAAGTATTAAATTACAGTCTTTGGAAATCTTGAATTTGATAAAATGGTCATATTTTTTTATACACTCATATATTAACAATCTTTCTACTTTGGTTATCCCTTTCCACTTTTAGCGATTTATGAATTTATATAACATCTTATATAAAGAAGCCCAACTCGAATTTTTCATAGAACTTTTTTTTTTTAATGGCATGTCAACCTTTGGTCATTAACGCCAGGGAGATATTTCATAGAACTGTTATAGAACATTAAGGCTAATTAATTAATAAACATGATATTGAGTTTAAAATTTGGTCTTCCTATTAATCCCCTCACCTCTGGCTTAAATTGAGCCATTAATGAATATATTCAATGGTTTGAAGGAAGAAGAAAAAGTTTATAATGGCTATAAATTGCCAATAGTGTAATTTGATTTGAAAAAAAAGAAAAGAAGGAAAACACACATTTTCAGTTCATCTGGAGTGTTCTGTCCACCTCATATGAAAAATCTGGCAAACTCAGTTGAAATGTGAAGAATCTCTATGAGAACCTAATTTTTTTATTTAACAACACAATAATATATAAACTTATAAATATATATGAGTTTTAAACAATAGTCTAGCTATCTGTCAATACACATTCTATATATGCGTGAGAATGTATATAAATATATATGTTTGCAAGCACCCAGCTCGAAGAGACCTGATGGTCTCTTTTTTAAAACTCTTGAAATTTTATTTTGAGCAAATAAAAAGCTCACTTTTAAAATATACTTATGTAGCACAACATATATTTTTAATCATTTTATTATATGATTTGTGATCAGCAGCTTGTTTACTTTCATCTATTTTTTACCATGTAATTATCGCAGATAAGTAGAGAAGGCCCTACAATTTTAAAGATACGACAATTATTTTGATAACTTTACTGTGCTCCACCATTTTCTCTTCTTATGCTGATATTTGTATATTTAGATCTTCAGGAGCATAAAATATAAGTTTTTATAAACACAATAGTCACATAATTATAATATAACTTCTGACACCAAGGCTATGTCAGAACTAAAAATTGTCTTGAAGAGAAGGTTCCTAAATACAATTTGTAAAGGACTAACATTAGGCTAATGATCAATATTGCTGGAACAAATTTAGTTACTTAGAGTACTTTTTAAAAAAATTAGTTAACACTTCTTTATATTCCTTTTTTAATTTATATAAACTTTACATTATCTTATTTACACACTCGTTATGAATTTTTCACACCAACTTCAGCTGCCAGCAGGGACATTTGGCACAAAGACAACCTTTACAACACTATCCTGTTTATTTATCTTCATTTGTTTATCCTAACAAATGTTGGAAATCAATGCCAAAAAGCAACAAGAAAAAGTGTCTCCCAGCTAAGAAGCTCTGATGATGGAAGCTGTGGAAGTTTGAAGTAAGTGTGGTTACTTTTTCCTCTTTTTTTTTTTTTTGAGGTTATTTAAATTTTATGTCATTATTTTCTGTAAAATAAGATGATTTTGATATGTTGATACATTTTTAACAAATTAAAATTAAGTATTAATGTAATTAATATTACTATGTGAAATTAATGAGATATATACATACACACACACAACTTAAAACAGCGTGTGTAAGATAATGTCTGCCTTCCACTTTCTTCTAACTCATCGGGAAGCACAGAACAAGTGACCTTATGAATTCATGTTATCAAACTTTATCTTGATGCGAGGAATAGGATAAATTTAATACATTTACCCAAAGTCACTTTTTTATTAAAATTAAACAAACAATATTTAAACATTCAAACAAAAACAAGAATATTTACATATTTTTAAAAATATTTGGCGTATAAAAATATAGCATAATAAACTTTGAAATATTACTCTCACCTAAAACATATTTAAGTTCATAAAATTGAGCATCATAAATAGCTGATAATTGGGGTTGATTAGGGTTATCAAATAATAACCAATTTTTTTCACTTTTTATATATTTTAGTTGCTGAACACTTTTGGAATCATTGATAACATCTTTGGAGTTCAGTCATCTTTTTATGAGTGTCTGCCTTGACGGCTCTATGAGTGCACTCTACGAAAGCACCATAGAGCCGCTAAGGCAGGGATTAAAAGGTGACAGCTCCAAAGATGGAATTAATGATTCCAAAAATGCTCAGTAATTAAAATATATAAAAAGTGAAAAAAATTGGTTATTATTTGATAACCCTAATTGTCATCAGCTTCGCTACCAGCAGAAATAAAGGAAAGATATATATTTTAATTTCTCATGGCTAGAGCCAGAAAATATTCATTAACATTAATTATAATACAGTTTAACAAAAGATAACACAAAAAATGACTGAATAATAGATAAGATTAATAATAAATCAAATATCAAGTGCTAAAAATGAAGTCATCAAAAACTTTGGTATTATGTCTTTAGGTATTAAAAACAAACATTAAAAATATGAACATGAAATGTGAAAGCTTGAAAAAAACTTACTTTTCGACATGATCAAGCCCAGAAGTATTTAGGAAGTATATATCAACTTTAAAATGTATAACTAGAAAAATATAAAGGCTGTGAGCAATTAAATATCCTACACAGCTAAGAATAAATCATTACTTTTCTTCTTAACTGTAATTTCTACTAAGTTTACTCTCTAATCTAATATTTTACAAAGCTAAGTGCCAGGAAAAATATAAAGAAATTCATATTAATAAAATGGGCGAATTGGTTTCTCTGACCTTAATAAGCTGGTACAGTTACAAAGATTATTCGAGTGTATTATACATAATTTCATAAAATACTAACTTCCATAAAATAAAATACAAGTTAAAAATTATTAGCCATGAATGGACCACACAATAAGCATAGAAAGAACTAAACAGTTAACTCTAAACTCTAAACCCTTTATTGTTCATTGCAGATACAATTTTTTTTTTTTTTTTTTTTTGTAAAGTGTCTATTCTGTTAAAAAATTGTTTGTTTTGTAATACAAATAAAAGTGTTAAGAACCTGTGGAATTTGTTTGTTACTTGTGTGGATTGGTGGGCTTGTGTTACAGCTAAGTGTGTATTTGACGTGTTATGATTTTTTGTGGTTTTGTTTGATTTTTCAGAGATTGAATGATTCTTCAATGGGTAGGTGTTGAAATATTTAAGATAAATGAATGTGGTTTGATGTATGGCTCAGAGAACTCTGTTGACTAAACATGAAGTTAGAAATTTATCAGGGTGATTATAGATGACAATTGTAAATAGTATATATTGGCAGTACTATTATTGATGAGCCCTGAGTCACACCTGAAAGGGTTGCTCACAGGCCTTTAAAGTGTTTCATAGATATTACCTACTATACAAGCCATAATAAGTGAGGAATAGCATTATTTATTTCTTTTTTTAATGCAACAGAATTATCTTTATAAGTTTAAGTCTACTTTATTTCACTCAAGGAATAGTTAATAGGAATCTACTTAGTGAAGTCTTTAGTTTGAAGGCAGAAATGCATTTTTATTTTTTTCTAATTGCAATTCCTTATAAAAAAGTTGTAGACTCATTAAGATTCTATGCTCCATGCCTGAATCTAATACCATTGAAATAATTTCTATTGATAAAATTTTTGTTTATTCCATAGGGAGATTGTGGAAACTACTAGGCAAATATTGTGACAGTAGAGCTTCCCAGCCCCTCTACGATTTCCTTATTTCTAGTGCCTCATCAAAGTCAGGTAATTGAAATCTTACTCCTGTTTTCGTGTCAATGATTAAATAATTCTTCAGTTATTTAGTATTAACTTAAAAGCTTTCAATTATTTTCAGAGGAAGAACTGCAATAATTTTGTATATTTAGAACTCAATTTTAAATTTAATTTGCTTTTTTCATACTTTTTCATCTGTGAGAGGATAACCAAGACATAACTTAACAATTTACTTACTTTAATAAAGACCCAAAAACATGTAATATAATGGTTTAGCTCAATATTCCCATATAAAAATTAGTAAGTACTGGGAACGAATTATAAAATTCAAGCTTTAATTTAATTTTTTGAAGATATCTTTATTATATGAATTCACATTCATTGAATTGTAAAATGTACCTATATTTCTCTCAAATGATTCATTTATACACCACTATTCTTAAGATGGCTTTTTTATTTATAATACTATATTTTTGTTTTCATTACATAAATGAAAAAAATATTAACCAAGGAGCTCTTGGTGATATTAGATTAGTAGGTATAAATAAAAATTGAGTCAAATTATGTAATAAAAGAGAAGTGGAAGAGCCCTAATTAATTAAGTTATTAAATTGAAAGGTGAATTGGATGGAGGTGATGAGTATCATTTTTCATGTTTTCAGAATACTGAAAGTCATAGTTTGGCATTGGCAAATTTTTTGTAAAGATATTGGTTACCTTATTTATAAGTTTTTATTTTAATTGGTGAAAAAAATAGTCTAATTTAAAATGTTACTTGTCACATTTAACCCTTAAAATATTTGGTAAACACTTATTAATATGACTGGAATTTTAATATTAATTATTGTCATTAAAAAAAATTAGAAGATATAAATAATGCTTATTGGAAAAGAACCAAAAAAGGCATAGAAAAACTGAATTGGAGACTAGTTTTGTTTATTTTCTTTTTCTTTTCAGACACTCCTAAAGAACCTAATTCTCAGAGAGATTTATGGAGAAAGCAAGGAGATGGTCAATGTTCTCAAATAGTAGATGTTGAAAACATGGTTGAGGATACCCTTTGCAGTAAAAATCAAATGTCTTACAATGATATATGTTCTAAGCAAGGATCTTCCAAAAATGAAGAAAAATTGCCAGATAACCCAACTAACAATGGCAAGGTAGATGAGTGTTTTGAAAGTTCATCTTGTGAAGAGGGTAATTCTTCTAACAAGTCAAGATCTGAGCCTATTCAAGGGAAAATCTGTTCTCTCACTTCCAAGCAAGACAGAGATGAGTGCCTCTCTGCAGAAAAGGTTCGGTGGGATGCCTACAGAACAGCTATGAGCTCTTATTCAAGCTCAAAACCTCCCCTTAAAAGAAAAATATCTGATTACTTTCAAAAAAAGTGACAAATAAATTAAATGGAAAGATTTTGCACTAACTATATATGTATTTAAATAAAGTATTTTTGTAAACAATTTTTAACTTCTTTATTTTCACCATGATTCCAGTTATGGAATTAGTAGGTCAACTTTCCAGTGAATGATGTAGGACTACATCTATGCTTGGGCTATTTTGAGGTATATAGCTCACATAAAGCTAATTTTTACATTTTTAATTTTCTTTAAAGTGAATATTAAGATTGACACATTTCTCAGCACAATGTGTAATGTGAATTTAGCACTAATGACTTGGATCTTGGAAAAATTTGTATATAGGTCTCTACCTGCAGGTGTGGCAAATTGTGCTCAGGCAAATTAAAAGTGCTTCATCCCATGATTTTTTCTTGATTTTAAAAATCATGACATTTTGAATCTGTAGAATTAAAAGAATTTCACAAATTCGTAAAAAAACAAAAAAAAAAAAAAAAACATAAGTGTAAAAATCTGGATTGAGCCCATAATGATGATAAAATGTTTTTCTGGAACAGTTAACAAATCACCAATTGGCAAAGGTATAAAAATAGTGTATAAGGTCAGGGCAGAAGTGTAATATGCATCTCAATCTTAGAAAANTTTCAAAAGCAGTCATTCAATAGTATAATTTTTGTCACTCTTTACAAAGTTTCTAAAAGTAGTTAAATTTTTTAAGTCTGCTATCAATAATTAGCTCCTTATCAGAGCATTAAAGCCTGGAAAATATTTTTATTTATACTAACTTAATATTAGCAAAATTTAAGGAAATGGTTCATACTTGTGATTAGTCATACTTCAGTCTTCATAATTAAAAGAATGGTCAAATGAAATAGAAAAAAAAAAGTGCTAAAATATCCAAGTTTTATGATTTCATTTTGCCCTAAAAATATTTAACAGGACAGAATTCCACTTTACATGTATATATCCAAACAATGCCGAAGAATCAATGAAGAGTACGTTTGCCTTTGCCAGATTTAGGAAGGTCAGGAAAATCAGCTGCATTAGTATTGCCAGAGGACATAGGAGGAGGCTGATTAGTGCGCCATGGATTAGTAGGATCACGCTGAGTAGGATCTCGCTGAGTGGGGTTTCGCTGAGTAGGGTTTTGCTGGTTAAGTGAAGCAGCACTAGAAGAACTTTTCTCGGATAATTGTATTTTGTCAAGTGATTCCTCAATACCAGAGGCTGCTACATTCTTCCACCCTTGCCATGGGCTACCACGCATTTTCCCCTCATCTTGAAACTTCTGTTCTTCCTGAGCCTTCACTTCTTGCTTCCCCTTTGGAGCCTAAAAATCAAAACATTATAAAAGTGGTGTAGAACTATGAAAATATATTATGAAATAAGTACCATCAATACTCATTTTAACAGGCCATCAAAGCACTAATTTCCACAAGTAAAATTTTTTTTCTTACTTTAAATTAATTAGCTTATGTGAAGTTTTGTGGATTAGGCCATCCTTAGATACATTAGAAGGGAAGAAAGGTGACACTTGAGTCTTTAGTTAGGCTGATTGAAAAGAAGGACAATTTAAAAAAAAGGAATTCATTTTAACTACACACTATGTACAATTTACGGAGCAAAATTAGAGAGTTATAGGTTCAAACTTACATTACAGTGGCACAGAGACCATGATGATGGAAGGTATCCCCAGCTTAAAAAAAAGGGATGGATGTGTGTGGGGTTATACTTGTGGAGCATCTTCAAGAATGTTGGGTTTGGCTCTCCCAGTAAAATATTATTAAAAAAACAGTAACAACCGCAGAAAGAAACTCCGTTTAAAAGAAATACAATATACCATAAGAATAGTAATTACAAAAAAAATGTGAGTACATATAATATAATAAGTAGTACATATTTTGTTAAAGATATATCATCTAATACTTCTATTTAAAGTTAACACTTGCTACGTGAATTTGATTAAAAGTATTATAATTCGTGTAATTTTCATTAAGGGTAAACTAGTGGGTATCACTATGCTACTTTCCCTGTAAGTATGGTTTAGTGAAATTAACAATTCTTTGAGATTTTTTAATGACAATAAATGAGTTAACTTGTGGTACAAAATAACAGTGTGGTCACAGTGCATCGAGTAATGTTGTACAAAATATATTAATTATTGATAAGTACTTCATGAATGATTGTTTTAGAACTAGTTGCTTACAGCTATTTGATTCCTTATCTTCTAATATTGCAAATATACGATGGCTTTTAATTAAAGTTATACTTTTACAATAATATTTTCCAAACTAACTGTAAGTAAATCATTGTACCTCAAGATTATTGATGGGTGGATAAGTATACTTAATGTTAATGTGTCATTAAAAAAGGATAAGTCATTAGGAGGAGGACTGTTTCAATTAGGGTGAATGATTCAGGTAGGAACTAGATAAGTAGGAAATGAATTGGTTATGAACAGAACAATGAACTGAATCTAATTGTCATACAATTTCTGGTTCCATAGATTTGAGTTAATCTGGATTTGTATATTATACTCACTATTTCACTAATGGATAATATCCTAGAGTGAAGAGCTTACAAAAGTCTAAACTAGTTTTTAAGTCTCTAACTCTATTTCATATCATTCATTAGCTAAATAAATTATAATTTTAAGTTATTAGTAGATAACTAGTAATTTGATAAATATTTTATAAATGAGTGTAACAAAACTATTTAACTGAATAGTTTTTGTCATTATTAAATTCACATACTTAGTTCATTTAAGGATAATTGTTATTGCCATTTTTTTACCCCGGACAGTACTCAGTTCAACCAACAGTTTGAACTATTACATTACATTAATCCAGCATTAGTTTCTAACCATATACATAGATATGAGGAAAAATTAGTAGTTAAAACCCCCAATGTACTGGATCAGAATTTATTATGCCTTATCCTGAGTATGTATTTCCAAGGACAGGGAAAATAAAACTACATATCTAATTAAGAAAAAAAAAATAACATACCATTAAGACATGAGACATTAGAAATAAGTAGTTGTTCAGTAAGCTGTCCTGTAAGCCGTCTAGTTTGTACCTTGTGATAATTGTTGTACATTTCTCATCCATTGATTAATTGTTGTATTTAAAAATTCTATTGGGTATTCATGGGTGCGTAATTTCATAAGCACTAGTTCCGTTATTAGGTCTGGAATTGGCTTGTTGTCAGTAAAGTTACTCTTGAGATATATTTTAATTTGAGCAGTTATTGTAATAGGCCACTGCTTCAGAAAATATAGGGCAGCCTTGAACATAAGCCATTGGTTCTGTATTGTTTCTGAAATATTATATCAACAATAGGGTTGATAAATATCCTCACATGTACCAGTTAAATTGTGAAATTTTAAGATGTTCTATCATAATGCAAAATTAATTTAAGGATTTCATGGGAAAACAATTTTGATTCAAGGGGCATTGTGACAGGAATTAATTAGATAAGGGTTAAAATTATTCAGTACAAAAGAAATGTTTACAGGAATTTATTTGTGCAGTGCAAGCCAGTCTTCTCCCTCTCAGTATGAAGATGGTGGAGATGATAAGAGGATGATTAAGTTGATGAATAACTCCTGCTTCCTGTACCTGTGATGTCTGCAGGTATTACAGCCAATTTTTCTAGGATTTATTCGGGATGCATCTTTATCTCTAATTTTAGAACTTATCTAAGGAGATAAAACTTACGTTTTTTCTTGTCAGGAAACTAATCCAGAAGTTAGATTGGTCAAATTTATTTGAATAAAAAAAGTTCGCAAGTTTCCTGAGTTTTGGGACACAGTTATGCTGATTGAGAATTAAAGCAACTTATAAAAAAAGGAATATATTTTTACCACACACTATGTACTATTTACAGAGCAGTTGCGGGTATAAACTTATATCACAGTGACATAGAGACAGGCAAAAAAAAAAATAAATGAGCTGTGGAAGCAATGGTATTTGCAGCAACTGGGAATTGAGTCAGTGCCTCATCAGTGAGGGAAGAGCTTTTAACTTTAGACGAATTAGTTGAATTTAAGAGATTAAAAGTCTGACTCTGAGTCAGTTTCATAACTAACAACTTCCCTTGAATGCACCAAATAGTTTAAAAGAAAAACTTGAATTTAAAAAAAAAAAAGTTTCATATTTTGATTACCTATTAAATACCAGTAAGAGCTGCCCAAAATGAACTCCCTCACTATAAATGAGGAAGCAATGATACACTTGCAACTCTCAGACTGAGACCTTTTATTTTAACTGAGCCAGCCGGAAAGGCTCAGCTGCTTTCCAGATAGCTCAATACCCCTTTAGACTTTTGAGTCGTACTCAAATACAATAATTGAGTTATACTAAGTAACTCTTTGCAACGTTTAAAATTTTTAACAGATCTTCACCAATCCTGAATTAAAAAAGCTAAAATATGGTCCATTAAAATTTATATATATATATATATATATACACACACACACACACACTTAAGTCTGAAATTTTTAAAATAATAAGACAATATTTGATATTTAAACCTTTTTTTCTTCAAACCTGTGGATTTCATTAACCTTTTTTGAATGAGTTCATTAAAGGCAAAAATCAGTCAAGAGAGAGGACGTTTTAAAGGGGGACCAAAATTTAAAATTTTAACATTTTCATTATTTTTGCATTACATTTCTATCTATTTATCATTAAGAAAGCACTTTTAAGGAAGAAATTTATGATGCTTCCTCCACTCAACCTTCTGGCCAGTCAAGAGCAAAATTTAGTGGTCATATATTTCATGTTTCGCTAAAATTCTTCTCTCCGGCTTGCAATTATTCTTCATTTACTCTTATTCATGTCCATCTTTAAAGAAACATGGAAAAACTGCCAGGATTACACAGTTCCAGCATGACAGACTTATTAAAAGTGTGATTAACTTAAATTTCTTTAAATTTTACTTTGGTTTTCTATCTTATGATTTTTGACAGGAAGAGATTTTGCAGGTAACTTCATAAAATTATTACTGGCCCAGAGAGTTACATGTTTTAAAGTGTAATTGCTTCTGTAAGAAAGTATAAGAACTGGTAGAAGTATTCTTCTATTTGCAACACTTTCTGTACTGCCGTTAAAACAGAATCGGTTTAAAGTTTGCTGTATCAAAATTAGATCGTTTGTTCAAAAGATCTCTTTGACTGAACACCAACAAAAAATATCTAATAATAATATTTACAGTCAAAAAAAACTCTCCACTTGTTCAAAAGATTTTAAATTAATCAGTCACTATTCATTTCATATGTAACTTATGCACTTACAGTACATTTTCAAATAACTTTCTATGTATATTTAGCAACTTCAGCAGTTAATTGTTCACAAAATTTCATTTAAATATTTTCTGTACTTACTCAGATACCAGAAAATATAGAAAAATCTTGCTTTTTAAAATTTTATTGTTATTTATTTATCATTGTAAGATCAATTAATATGTGTATATATATATATATATATATATATATATATATATACATATATACACACACACACACACACACACACACACACACACATATTACTTAAAGGATTNCCCAGAGTGCAGTGAATCGAGAATAATTGCATCCCTAACATGTATTTCTCCCTGATGTGGACCTATTAAAAAAAAAACAATAATTATTATGCTTATTATAACTATTATAATTAGCGAGAAGTGAAGAAACGGATAAAGACTCGGCCTGGATCTTTGACCACAACTACCAGACCATTAAAAATATGTTTATAAGTACCTTGACATCTGGGATCGAATCATATAGAATATAACATATATCGGGTATGATATAACCCTTTACAATACATCGGGCTTTACCTGTAAGGAATCATCTTGTAATTTCCTTAACCTCTTTAAGAATATGACAAAAAGGCCTTTGAATCTGAATAGTTGTAGCTGTAATGGTCTCTTCCTCCTAAGAATCAACCAGTAGTGTCTTGCAGTCCGGATATCTGTTGCTTTGGAGGTTATCTCTTCAGGAATCAGCTGTTTGAACGGTCAGGGACGATCCGCCATTTAGACGCTATTGTGAATTATCGGCTTCGCTAGAGCTACTCAGACAGCTTCCGTCGTAATATTGGCCCAACCGAGGGAAATTAATTAGTAGATCAGCTATTGCCATTCATAAACATAGAAACTTTCCATTTATAAGCAATGCAATTGTATTACACAAAGCAAGTTGTTTATATACAATTCAATCTGCAGAAAGTGCTAAATAAATAATTGAAATAAAACATTATATATTAATAGTGGAAATTATAAAGTAGTTAGTAATACCAAATTTTGAATATGCTTATAGGTACTTTTTTAATTGATTTATTTTTACGTGATATGATTCCTATCTGAAATTCTATTGTTAAACACATTGTGAGGCAACGTGTGTGTCAAATAAAACTTCTAACAAGTTAAGAACATTTCACCATTTGTACTTCCAAAAGAACTTAATATATTTATAAGGCATTATGAAAAAGTGTACATGAAACTGGATATTTTTAAATGTGTACGAAATAAAACTGTATAATTATTATTATCGTAATTATTATAAACTGTGTAATTTGGTAGATATATCAGTTAATATTTTTAAGCAAATAAACTATTGAAATCAAAGTGAAAGAAAGAATATGACCTCCTAACACAGGGAAATTTTGCAAGAAAAATTAGGAGTAATTGCTCAGAGAAGTACTTGGGGATTTTATCATAAAAATGTAAAATTTATTTGTTCATTTATTATTTCGTACGTTTATTTTTAATTGTATATATCTCTGTCATCAAATTGCCAGGTCTTTATTAACAGACTGTAATAAATAAAGACTTATTAACTTTAAAAAATAAGGACATCATTGAATGTAAGTTAGTAATCTCACAAAATAAGAATCTTCAGAAAGGAGCATCATAAAAATATCCTTATTGATCAATTAACTTTGAGAAAGAAGTAAGAAAATATTGTTATGGATGAAATTAAATTTGTTTAAATTAAGTTATTATTTATTGGCATCTACTTAAATATATTAGTTTATTTAATTATTAATTAATAAATAGTTTATTTAATTATTATTCCGATAAAAAAGGCAAGATTTCTCTGATCACAAAACTGATTAATAAAGATTTAACAGGAAGATAATATCTTTTGCTAATTCAAAAAAAATCATAAAATATTTTATTATTTGAATATTTAAAAAAAATATAAATGATGAAAGACTCAAAAAAATATTTTGTCAAACTTTCATCAATTAGTGAAACTCTCCTAGTCTGTGAAGGAGAATCAATAATGGACTTAGAAAATGTTAACACTTGTTTCTGAGTGATTACTTCAAATCCTTTAGTAATTTAAAATTAATTTAAACATATCGATATTTTCCTTGGAAAGCTCACATTTCTTTTTTGTACATTTTTAATTACATTTTGCATCAGTCGTATACATGGTAAAAGTCAGTTAACAAGGAACGACAATTTACAGAGGTGAGGGGGTATAGTGAAATTGTGTCTCTAAATCTCCAGGGGTTCTGCCGCCTCATTACTGGAGTAATGTTTCTCCTGCCTTTGTAGAAGATGAACTGGTCTGAGGCACATTCCAGTAGAGATCTTTCGACATCTTCTAAGAAGGAAGAATATTTGCTGGAGACTGACAAGTTAGTGTGAAAGAGTAGAGAATAAACTCAATACTTCCTAATCTCTGTGCTTCTGTACCGAAGAGAATTTTCTTTTGCACGTATTTTCTCTGTTAACTCCCACAATGATTGATGGGACCATTGCCACCTGTTCCTTTGTATATGGCACACGTTGGAGCCCATCAGATTGTTAGATTCCGTTAGTCTATTTGTAACACTTCATATAAAATAGTTGACCCTGCAGACAATTAATGGCACTTAAAAACTGAGGGTGTTTGGTTGATCATTAAAAATGGAGTTCAGTTTAGGGTGGAAAACTGTCAGCAATCTGGATTTAATTACTTATAATTAGCTAATGAAGAAAATTGCTCGGACATTTTTTTGTTTATGTTAGTCACATTTCGGATTTTCCAAAGGGTATGTATGGTATAATCATAATTGTGTTTAAGATTTTTGGAAAGTCACTATCTTCAATAATACAATGTCTGAAGTTTTGTCAATTCAGAATTCCATAAACTCCGATATAATATATGTAATGTTTTAAATGTATTTTTTCAATCGAAAACCCTACCTCTTCATTTAACTAATATTTGAATTTCAGGCAACATTTATAATTGACCATTCGTTTGCAATGAGCTAGTGGGATTGCATTTTAACTCATATAAATTTGAATTCTTAAGTAAGCAAATAAATTTCATTCCTACCCACTACTATTTGCTATTTCGCTGCTGCAATGTGCCTAGTTGACGACCTTTTTAATAATCGTTATTTATTAGCATAAATATAAATTTATTCCTTTTGCAATTACTGGAGAAATTTAGCAATTTAGGTTGAAATATTTCTATATTGTACTAATTTAGTTATCTAATGAAAGAATTTTATGAATTATTTTGTACTTTTTTTTTTATCCTACGTTCTCGACAACAAAAATAAGCATAATTATAGTCACTAAAATTAATACTTAAAGGTATGCTTAATCTCAAAAGACATTTATTAGAAGTTTGACACAGAAATTAAACAATTAAAAGAGTCCATTAGTTATAATTTGGCGTTATCCTGTACGGTAAATTTTTATGTCCTGGAAAGTACAATTTGTTCTTATAATGAATTTAAGCAAATGTAAATCAAAAATTTAAGCCCATACTTGCCTCAAGGCCGAGAAAACCTCGCCAATTTCTAATGATCTCAATATGATACTAATAAGATTTGAAATAGATTTCTCTAATGTGCATTTGTTCTACCTAGTGATTGTTGAAAATCAGTGAATATAAATTGTATGTGAAAACATTTTATTATGGATAATGTAGCTAACCAATCACATTATAGGACATACAACTGTCGACTATAATTCACATTATACTCTCATTTTTAAATTAAATACTCGAAAAATTATTTTTTATGTTTAATTATACTTTCGTAGTCAACTTATTTTACCATATAATTATAATTTAAAAATTTTGTTTTTAACACGTTTTTACTGTAAAATGCCAATGGTCTACACAAAAGATTCTTTGAAAATCAGCTCGACACTACACAGTACAAATGATACAACTGTAGATAACATTGGGAATGAAGTAATACAACAAATGGCGATTGAATTTCCTTAGATTCCTGCCACCACAAACGCATGAAATCCTTGTAAAACTCTCACATAGGTGAATATAAATAGGACAGTAAATATATAGCACAATACATCTTTTCGCCAAAATTATATGACTTATAGGTTAATATATGCAGCCTTTAGGCCGATGGACCGATTTAACTATTTTAAAACTCAATTTAATACGCTTATATTTGATAAATTAAGCTCATATAAAATTCGACACTTTTATCTTATATTCGAAATTACATGAAATTTGGATCTGATATCACGTGGACTATATTAGGCAGATAAGCTATTTCAAATTACATTTCCTGGTCTATTCAAATATATTTTTTACATACTTTTTTGGAAATTATCTACAACTTTTCTTAGGGTAATGAAAACTTGATTTGTTATCACGGCTCTCCGCTGAAAACAGGAGAATTAGACTTTAGCTGATCAGGTGAGTGTGAGGGACCAAGCTGCAGAATAAACAGAATAATAGTCATTATCTCCGTTATTATATATGTCAAGCCTTTTATTAATAAAATATATGTGAAATTTTTAATTTTCTAGTAAGTTATGTTTATAAAAATGTGAATAATATTTAAGAATGAAGTTAGAGTTGATTTACCACCAGACCGGTGAGCCTAAAGCCAGTGTTAACGACATAACCTTCGCCATTCCCTTGCACTTTTGGAATTTAGCTCTAAATATATGACTATTGATAAAGGATATGATTTCTCATTTACCTATTTACGGTTTCTTCATAATGCCATATAGATACTCGCACTCAGCTACTTTGGGATATCTGACAAATGTATTATCCTAGAACCCATAAGCTGAATATATGCTATAACCTAATGGCTGGAAGAATATCCAGCTTTTCTCAATTAAAGAAGGCTTTTTAAATCTTCAACTGTTACCAATGATTTTTATATAGTTATAAGTTAGCTACTTGTAAAAGTCAGCTGTCCCTGTAAAATGCGGGATTTACTTCTGTCAAAAAATCGGAAAAAAGTCGTATAATTAACGTCGCTTTGTATTACGACGGTCAGAAGTAAAGCTTGCCGAAGGATGAAGGAGCTCAATGACACAAAGTCGTAGGCCATCGATCTAACAATTACCTGGCACGTAGTCACAACACAGACGTGACTCGCAACACGAACAACAATTAATCTGACAGCTACTGCCAGCCTTTACTTAACCTACAAACTTATATATAATTCACGCCCACCACTCAGGGCTCAACTCCTGGAACTGTGCTTGAACAAAGAACACCCTTCGAAAAAGTAGCTCTTCACAGGACGCCATTGGACCTTTACATCTGACGTATACTTATATACAATTCCTGGCGTACAGAAGTGGAGCACAGAAATCTCACCGAAATTGACCTTTTTATAAAAATTCTGGAGATTTGTAAATATTTAAATAAGTGTTTAGAGAATATTACCAGCGAACTATATTCGCTATTTAATAATAGTAAACATATTAAAGGGCGTAATAACCTAGAAGTTGATTGCCCTTCAATGATCTACTACTACTACTTACCAGCGAACTAGTGGTCCGCTCGCTTTTAATCCTAAATTTGTAATATCTTTAGCTGCTCAAGTATTCAATCTATTTCGATTTTTTTTTAAAATTTAGTATTTCAATGTTAAACTGAGAAAACTTGTCGGCCTGTCATACTAAAAAATTAATGTGTTAGAGATGTAAGAAGAAAATAGCTGTGTACTTTAAATATACCACATTGAGTGTATAGTTTATTAAAAACTTTGCATCATATTTTCAAAGTTTTTCTCAGAATAATCCCGCTTTTGAGCAATGTTTTTGAAACCAAAATTTATAAGCTCCCTGAATTTCAGGTCATTATCAAAAATAACGTTAAGATTATAATACTCATTATAATAATAATGAGATATTGACTTCTCTCCTCCTGGTGGCATAGGTACCAGATAGCATCTTGTCTTGCTCATCTTTTATTCTCACACTATGGAAGACTTTTTATTATATAAAATTAAATTTTAAATTCATCTGAAAAAACACACACATGGACTTTTAAATTCCGATGTGATATTTTATTAAAATATGAATAGCAAGAGTTTAAATTTAGATTAAATATATATAGATAAAACCTTTATTTATATATTACATTCTGTTGAAAATAAATAAAAACATTTTGTAAAAAAGGGGCACTACAAAGAAAAAAGGTAGGACATAATTGCTGATAAGTAACCTTTTCATGGAAACCTCATATTTCACAGATTTCCCGTCACTGATTCTCCACTCTCCAAAAATTTTGCCACTCTAGTCATCTCCTGTCTCGTGAAACTCGTAGTCTCCTTGTGTCCTCACTCATATTCCCCCATTTTGACTATGGTTACGCTGTTTATGGGGGCCTCACCGGAGAACTAGAGGATAGGCTTAAGATTCTGCTAAACTATTTTATCAGGTTTGTCTTTGGTTCTCCGAGGAGCGCCCACATTAAAAAGCTGTACTCTGAGTCGGGATGGTTATACCCATCTTACTGTAGGCAATATTTCCTTGGTTCTCTCCTCTATCAAGTCCCATTCCCCTCCCTACCTCTATGATCTTTTAACTTTCAAATCCTCAGTACTTTCCCGCCCCACCCGTTCTCAACTTTCCGACCTTTATCTTCCCCCTTACAAATCCGCTGCATTTAGTTGCTCCTTCCTCATCAGATCCTCCAGGCTCTGGAACTTGATCCCTCTAAATATTCATCACTCTTTCTCACTCGCATACTTTAAATCCCGGCTATTTCAACACTTTCTCTCTGTATAATTGGGTATCAGGAACTGCTAAACTGTATCTTGTTTAATTTTAATTTTTATCATGATAAATTGCTATTCTATTAGTTTTGATTTTCATTGTTTTTTCTTGTGTAGCAAATTTATTGTACACTTTTAGGCAAATGAAATTTACCTAACACCTCATCCTCAATGGAATTTTTCTATTAAGTCAACCTCCTGAATCTCTAGACTTGTACAACACATAATACTACTGATTTTATCAAAGCACTATAAATTACTTTATATATAATAGGAGTTGAGTCTGCTGATTTAAAAACCCACATAATTTTTGATGAGGTAAATAGTGCTCAACAAAAGCTTGTAGAGTTGAATACACAGACAGTGACAGTGAACACATGTATTCGGCCACGAGGATGGATCATTTCCAAAAGCGCTCCCCAACAGAAGATGGTTTGCAGAAACCAATGAAGACGGATTACAGAAGGTAATTCATTCATTGGTAGCTATAATAACCTTTTGGATTATTTACCTGACACAGCTAGTCAAGCGAAGGTATTACTAACACGCATGCTTAACAAGACTAGACAGTACACAAGACAATCGCCAACATCAGATTCATAAAACAACGTCAGACACACAACATAATACTTAGATACGCCATAATAAACATAAACACAAAAATAAAAGCACAAAAACTATGGATTAAAACAGAAATACATTCACTATACATTAAAAAAGAACAGATTGAACTAAGAAATTTATAAAATCCATCTAGAGACAAGAAACAAACTGACACAACTAAACCTACACTACATACTGCCTACATAAAGGACATTATTAAAACAGAACTGATAAAAAAGTATGATACTATGGACAAAAAACTCACAAAATTACGACTTAAACAAACAAACAACTCAGACGTAAAACGGAACAACCAAACATTTCACAAACGCATAGTAAACCTGACTAACATCACGTTTAACAAAGACGAAACAGATACATTGGAAAAAGGACTCAAACATAATCTAAAATACAGGAATATACAGAAACAAATAGAAACAAACATACTAGACGCAGAACACGTAATAACATACCTACCACAAGAAAAACAAGAACAGATGAGACACAGAGTAGCAGACTTACTGACCAACAACATAAAGCATGGAATCCACACTAAACATAGCCAGACAGAAACCAGGACAACTAAAAACATACAGAAAAAACTCTGTGACAACAACCTAACACTGACTAAAGCAGACAAAGGTAACGTGACAGTTATTATGCACACACAGGATTACAATAACAAAACAGAAGAGTTTATCAGACAAACAAACTGTACAGAACTAAAAACAGACCCTACAGATACATAGCAACGAGAAATACGAAACACAATTAAACGAGGTCCAAACATACTAGATGGACCACACTTAAATATATTAACATGAAGCCTGGACCACCAACGCTACGAGCACAACCTAAAATACACAAACCAGACATACCAATACGATCAGTAATAAACTATAGACCAGCACATACAACAATAAAGACCACTACAGACCTGATCACTAAACTACAAGACATTACAATCACAGAACAGACAAGACTTATATCATATGATATAAAAGACTTATACCCTTCCATACCAATAACAGAAACCATAGACATACTAAAAAAACGGACTAACGGACCTTTACGATGAACAATTCATAGAAGAACTGACTGACATAACCTCAACAGTCCTAAACAAAATTACTTCTTATTCGACAACAAACTTTACAGACCAATAGACCGATTAGGAATGGGAAACCCGACTTCCTCTGTACTAATGGAGACTTTTATACAACACCTAGAAGACACACACATTAAGAACCTTATATAAAGATACAACATAAAACACTACTACAGGTACGTAGATGACATACTTTGCATACTTTCACAAAACAAAGGAGAAGACATACTAACAGACCTAAACAACTTACATCCCAACATCACATAACAAAGTAGAAAGAAAACAACAAAACAATCAACCTCGACTATTACAAGAACAGACAACAGACTGACCTATGGAATATACAGAAAGCAATCTCAAATTCAATATAAAAGAATTCATCTAGAATCTTAACATTTTTGCTTAGAGTTAATTAAGAGAATTTTAATGAGAAAAAAGTTTAGTTCCATGCCATGAACTTGAATCAGCTCTATGAGGCTATGCCTCTTAGTGTCTCATGAGTAATAAATACTTTATATTTTATTAATGATAAATGAATATCTGATTCGTAAAAATGGTTCAAATTTATATGAAAAAGGATGTATCCTAATCTTAATATCATTCTATTTTTTTTCCAATAACTTAGTTATAAGTATCAAGAAAAATTAATTAAGAAAATCAAATTTATTAAACCCTAGGGAAAATTAATTAAATACAATGAATTCATAATATGATAAATAAAAACCATTAAATAATTAAACATGGAACTAAGTGCTAATATATGTGAATTTTATAAAAGAATATTACTTACCTCCTCCCCCCAAACCTCATTCCCAACAAAGGATGGCACATCAGGGAAGGTGGGTGGAGCAGAATTTGGATTAACTTCAAGATGACCACCTATTCTAAAAAATTCACGCTCACCACTAATCCTATCCTGACACCACTTCAAGTGGAACTGGAACAATAAAAATTATTTTCAATGGGTGGAATGGCCAAAATATGAAATGAAAAATACTACAAATTATTTCACAATGCTATTAAATTTTACATATTTAATAGCATATAGGTTAAAACTTTTTGATATACCCAATCCTTTTTGATGTAATAAGATTATCTCCAAATTTTAAAATAAATTGGCCTTCCTTCAAATTTTATATTTTTAATAAATTTCAAATGTTTGAACAAAATCAATAATGATATTTGGACTGTTTAAATTTACTCAATGACTCACTCTCTCATAAGCACAATTTTAACCAACTTTAAGATATTCTGAAAAGTTGAGATTTGGCAAGGTAGAAGATCATTCCTATATTTTAAAAAATTCTTAAAACAGTGATTTTCCCATTCTAATCTGTTGTAATCTGGATGAATAACTGGTTTCTGGGAGGCCATCTATTATATAACATTTTAGATTTTATATACTTTCTTATACATTGATCCTATGCCTTTTTGCAATATCTTCACCCCTTATGCTTTGGGTAGCAAAATCATTTTAAGAAAGAAAACTTCAGTATATCTCCCACAGGATAAATGTTTGGTGAAATGCTCCAGTACTTTCAGGCATTCCCAGGAGCTAAAACAATCATTTGAGTACAAAAAAAATTTAAATTCATGATGATAATTATAACATATGTCATAATAAGCATAAAAATAATGTTTCAACAGCTTATTTTAACAAACAGATAACCTTTCCAACATATTTATCTAAACAACAATAATAAAAAATATATAAATTTCAATGTACAAATCCTTTTGTAATAAATTGCATGGATTACAATGATGATAGAAAAGTTAAAGAAATTTGTTAAAGATCAAAAGGTATAAAAGTAAATTATTTTAAAACTAAACATAGGAATGAAAAAAATAACTTTTCTAAGCAACATTTTTTACACTAAAGGTCACAAAGGACAAATACGTGACATGTTATAATTATTTAGTGAAGGAGTGAATGGCTTAAAACCTTTGAAAATAGTTTATTATTATTACTCAGAAAAAGATACTAGAGGAAATAAATAAAGATGCTTCTTTCAGAATTCCTTGCCAATTCTTGATGAATATTTACAGTTTTACTCAATACCTCAGACTGATACATTCTGCATGATCATAAAGGTATTAGGCATGCAATATAAAAATATTGCATTTTATAAAAATATTGAAAAATATGTATCTGTTTTAACGCAAATTCCTCAGTATCGTTGTTGAGGAATATTCGTATTAGAAATATCCAGTTCATGTAAAATATATCTCTTATCAATAAACAAATTTGTGTTCAGTTTCAGTGCTCTAAACTTAGTATAAGTCAACCCATGTAAAGGAAAAAATTGTAATAGCTGTTGACATTATTTCCTATTCATCCAATTTAACACAATAATAAACTAAACTTTTTTTTTTTTTTTTTAAACTGAAAGGCCTAATTTCATTAAGAAAAACAAGTTCCTGGGACATAAAATTAAAATTTACTGTTCAGTTAAGCCCCCAATCCTAATTGTTCAATTGTGCATTTAAACTATTTCTTTTATCAATAAACCAATCTATATCGTTTCCTTTTAACTTTAAAGTTAAAGAAATTAATTTCTGCAAACTAAATGTTATGCCACTTAATTAAAAAAAAAAAATGCTTTTTACTCGCACTTGATATTTCAGTTGGTTTGATTTTTCTTAAGAAAGAAATATTTTTGTTTTATATTCAAATGCTATATGCCAATTTTTTAAGAAAAACTGAAAACTATGACCTATAGAGGATTGAAGACATACACACACACAAATTTATATGTATAAGAGAAAACATCTGACAAATTTTCAAAAAAATCTCTCATGTGAACAACCTCAATAGCTACATTCTTTTGGGATTCGGTACAAACTTTTGCATCTCATAGTGTCACACCACAAGAAATCGTTGAAGCAGAGTAACAATAGTAGATAGTGTGTTTGGTGCAGTGTCAGTACTAGAGGAGATTCAAATCTGCTGGTAACACTTAAGACTTTGAGCATCCTGGAGGTGATTTTAGACCTAAACAGAGAATATAAACTGATTTGTGCTTATTGTGTATCAAGATTGGCTATTGATATTGGACATGATGAATCGTTAATGATATAATGAAAAGAAATCCATATACTTTATAATAAAATAATTCTAGGTAAATCTTTTTTTAATCTCAATTTTTAAGGCTTGAGAAATAAAAATGTTAAAAACTCAAGGGTTCAAAAATATTTAAACATAAATATACAAAAGGGTTCTTGAGCTGAAAATAAATGTTCTAAATGTGAAGATAGTAGTTTTCAATTTTACTAATATTGAGACATTTCATGCTTATCGAATTATTTTCATATCCATTTGTCTGTTTTTGGTAATAACAAAAATAAGGGATCTATTTAGCTTATTAATCTGACTTAGAAATACCAATTTAAAAGTCTCTAGAAGTTTCATAAATTACTTTTAAACCCTATAAAACTATAATTCTAACAATATAATAGTCTAATATAGAGTAGCACATAATATTATTATAATACATGCTACACTTTATTAATTAATAAAATAATTACCCAAAAATTTTGGAGTATTACAAAGTTGTGTTTTAGCTAATCATATTTGTGTAGTATTCGGTGCTGCCTTCCGCATGTCTGACAGTGACTAAATTTTTACCAGTTCATCACAATTATATTGAAACTGTTTAGCCANCTAAAACTAAATACACCAACCACTAAAAGAAAATATGCTTTAATAAACATATTATCAAGCTTAAAAGGTAAAATATGGGTTCTAATGACCTGGAATAAAAATGTCTGCTCATTGATTTCCTTCCCTTCTCAAAGTTTGTAAACTTATAAGAGAAAAAATCATTATAGCTAAAAGAAAAAAAAAAATTGGTTTATTTACATCCATTTCAACTTTATTGACGATGTGTGTAGCATTAAATGGGCATGTAGCTTTCTCTGCATTGGGGTGTTGAATCCGGCACTTTTCAATATGAAACTGCAACCGAGAGAGGATGATTGTGTGAGCCTTGTTATAAGGGCAGATTACTGTGTCCTCTGGATTAAGTGACATCTCAAGGTCTGTCTGTTCAAAAGACAAGAATCACTCTTTCTTGATTCATACAAAATTATGAGTAACTATCAATTAAGAAAATAGTTAAATTTATATTACTACACTGATATAAGAAAAACAATTGTATTATATTTGACAACTATTATCAAATAATAAAATTATAATGATAAACACAAAGATTATAAAATTAAAATTCTAGATCTTAAGCAATCAGAATTTCCTGACCAGAAACTAAAAGTTAAAAGTAATTAATTTGTTCAGAATATGCTACCAACAAATTTTCACTACTAACACCATGTTAGCAGAGCAATTTTATAATAATGTTAAGTAAAAGTAACCAATGCAGAAATTACAGAAGGGAAATGGTCATTAATCTATCGCTAAAGGAGAGTGTGGTTAATTACCTGTACCAGATAGCTAGCTAAAGCCATCACTATTTCAATTCCCAATTAGAAACTCAAGTAAATTGAGTTCACATAGTCCATTAATGAAAATAATGGGAAGGAAGTTGAGGTTAAGACTTGGATATTTTGAAGCATATTTTTGCAAAGATAAAATATTATTTATGCATGATTTTTTATGCTTTATTGAACAAATTCGCTTATGAAGTTTGAAGGAAAAATATTGATCAATATGGGCTCATCAAAGTGAAAAATTTTCTTATTTGGCACATGTTGAGTACTTAGTGTCATTGTTAAATGTCAATTTTTCAAGAGTTATACCACTATATAACACTGGGGGCTTCCTTATGCCCCCCCCCCCACCAGACATTTAGAGATAGTGAGGTTGAAATCTCCAGAGAGAGATGAAGAGTGAACATCTTCCCAATTCACTTCAAAAACCATTTAGACACTTCAATATTTGAATACAGATTCAATTCGAAACTGAAAAAGCCAACCAACAAGTTCTTTGATCTCGTTCCACATAGTTTAAAATCTACAGCTCACCACAATACTGGCAGATAAAAGATTCGTGGTACTCCCTATTTCAGAGCAATGTTTCAGAATAATCTATTGAATTCCAGGTGTGTTTTCAAGTAAAACAAGAGAAGTCCAATTACTAATACATGCATCAATAGAGAACATGACAGAAAGTCCAGACACTTGCAAAGGAATAATTAAATGCCTAAAGAATACAACAATTTTCAGCATCAAACCTACCAATTTAAAAAGTAAAAGGCTAATAAAGTGGTTAATCATAATATCCAACCACACTACTAACTTACATTATTGAAAGGCAGGCAAACCTGGGTTTTAAAACAGAAATTTTATTAATATCCTAATAATGGGCGCAGGAATGACATTCTTGCTAAGTTCTACTGTCATTATGTTTCTCATACCTAGAGTCAACTCCAAACACGTAAGAGGCACATAGTATACATCCCTTAGTCAATAAAAAAATCAGAACTATCACTATTGACTGCAGCTCATCCTGGTAATGCCATAGTGCAATGTCTAAAAATAGATGTACTAAAACTTTCTTTGAATACTCTCCATTTAATGTGTCAAATGCCAACCCCCAGCAAACTCCTAGTACTTCCACCATCTAATCGATGTTTAAAATAACTACTTGGCCATGTATATGATGATCTTGAGCAGAGAACCAGCTTATCCATCAACTACAGGGGATACCATCAGCCAGGAAAACAGCCCTGCCACTTTCCAGAGAATGTCGAGCCAGTTCAAGCTCCACATCTCAGAAAACACTCATAAGAAAAAAAAAAAAAAACATACCCCACACCTTGAACAAAATTAGTTTCTCAACTTTTATTATTAAAAAATTTAAAACACCATGAAGATATTTCTTCACTTATTAAAGAACTTCATTTCAATCCTTTAATATATTTAGTTAGTTTTAAACTCAAAGGTTCATTCATTAAAAACTACAAAATAAACACTACTTGTGTAAAAGGGAAGTAAGAGAATCAATGCTGTCTAAAACCTACTATTTGTTGATGAAGAATTTAAACTTCTGTGGCGACTAAGATTTTTCTGAGCACACTGTTATCAAAACAATTTTTTCTAAAGGAGAACACTTTCAAGAAGTTTATCTTGCTAGAGGGGCAAATCCTTGGAAATGCAAAAAGAAAAAAAAAAGCCATAGCTCTACAATACAACTTACCCGATGAGACATCCTAAAAACATCACAAAATGTTGAAGTTCCAGCATCATTGCTTCTCCTGATTACCCTTACATTTGTACAATACCAACAAAGTTCTCAGGATTGTAAACCTAATTCAAATTTACTAAAAATATTTATTTGTAATTAGGATGTTTTCATTATTTTATCTTTCAATGACCAACTAGGTTTAAGGCCGATAAAGAATCTGATCCGCTTCATACATTACAAACTTCAGGCAATTACTTGTGATCTAACGTTCTGTCCATACAATTTTATATATGTGGGGTCCAGGCAGTTTATCTCTGCATTTTTGCACAGCAAAGATCCATATTTCTGGTAAAAGTACAGTTCATAGATCAACAGGTTAGAGTGAGAAAATCTAGCTATCTTGAATCCCTTAAGGCACCTACTTATCATCCTTGTTTCTTTTAGTCAAAAGAGATGTAAAATTGATAAACATGTCTTTCTCTACATTTAATATTATTAATAATAATATATTACCATAGAGTTCCAATTTTTTAAGGTTTTAAACTTAAGAACCTACTAAATTTGGTTATATGTAAAGCTAAAGATGGTATTAAAAGATATAATCAACCATGAAATGATTTGTATTGTACTCAAGTTAATTTCACAAAAATAATTTTCTGTTGTGGTGATAGAAAAAAAAAAGTTTAATAGAGAAATACTACTACCTAAAATCAGGGAATGGGTAAATATACTTTAAAAACAATTAATGTGGTTGGAGATTCATTGGCTGTAGAAATTAGTCAGGGTTTCGGCCAGGATCAGAAAAATAAATTACTCCAAAATTGTTGAATAATTATTTTATTGGATAATATATGGAGTTTTTTCTTTTTCTGATCCTGGCCGAAACTCTAATTTCTCCAGCATATTAAGTTCTGGCTAACAGAAAAAACAACCTATATTTTTACTTGAGGAAGAATATTTTTATTGTTAGTTAATTTTTTTTTGTTAGTAACTAAAAAATAGGATTTTTAGAATTAAGAATTTACAAATAATGCTTTCAGTTAATGGTCCCTGTTTGGTTACATGCTCTATGTCCACAGGTATTTCAATCAAAACAGAATAAATGTTGAAATTCAATTTTCCGGATGAGAGTAGTAGTAGTAGTAGATTGAAGGGCAATCAACTTCTAGGTTATTACGCCCAATAAACACCCCCTAATATGTCCACTATAAATCCGGATGAGAGTACGGTGTTTCAATAGCAGGGCTTTTAGAGACATAATTATTTCTGTTCCAAAATGATTAAAAATCCACTTCCGAGATTAATTCGAAGCCTAAAAACAATTTATGGTTCCGAAACGTATATATAAGAACAATTTGGAAAATATATAAAAACAAAAATGGAAAGAAGTTCACTAATAAAATTTCTTAACGTACCTTAGTCAAAATTAAAAGTGCAAACAGGCTCCGGTCGGCTTAGAAGGATAATGCTATCGCGCCAAAATTAAATCGAACAGGATGAAGCCTGTAGTAATTACAGTATTATTTAAATCAGAAAGTGATAGAAGATATAAGTTCATGTAACATTAAGTGCTCTTTAGATGCAATTTCAAATTATGACGCAACGAATCTGTTTTAACCAGTTCCTTTTAACCTTAGAAAGAAAATATTAATTCTGTTCAATATAAGATGGTTTAGCCTAAGTATCATTTACAGATTAATATTTTATGTTTCTGAAAGTTTTGAAAAATGAACTAATTTGGAAAAAAAAAAATCAAAATTTTATTTTGTTATATATCTCAGACCATTTGAAGATTCCATAAGGGCTCACAATACGAGTGCAGCCGTTTTCCCTTGTTCTTTCTATTGAACTCGAACAGTTTACACCGACGATCCAGTGATTAGTTTCTGATCTGTTTGACAACATGCGCAGTAAACCTGTGCCATCATAACGAAACAAAATTACTTTATAACACGTTCGAAGATTGTCTTTGTACTTTGATCGGTTTAATAAATATTTTTAATTTTTTTTTATCTTGTAAGTGTGAAACTTCAAAAAGCAAGTAGAAAAATAAAATAAATTTATCAATAGAATTGATTTTTGAGACTGAAGGCCTAATCGGAATTCTGACGTCAAGAACAACGCATGCGCAATAAATAGAGGAATCCTGAGGAATTATTGTAGACGAAAGATCAAAAGTAATTGTCCGTAATTTTGGCAGACTTCATTAGTTTTATCCTACTAATTTTGCTTGATACCTAGACATTACAGAAGGTTCAATTTTGTAAATTTTGCAATATAATTTAAGCTCTTAGGATACGTCGAAAAACGCAATATGAGTACAGCAATAATGAAGTCGTTACTATAAAATTATTGGATATTATATTTTACCTTTCGCCGATCATCCAAGAGGTATATAACAATAGGTTATATTTTGAATAATATGACCAATTGTTATAGGTTGTATTTTGAATATTTATTTTTAATTACTTTTTAAGAAGCCTTAAACTAATTACATTAAAGAATGTAGGTATAACATTATATTGTGTATACATATATATATATATATATATATATATGTGTC
>KZ807065.1:821102-836345 GCA_000696205.2 Oncopeltus fasciatus
AGTTATATATATATAGTAACTATATGCAAGAGAAGATAAACCTACCAGTATCCGAATGGTATAATTTTCTTAAACTGAATGTTAACTCAATTGAAAAATTTGTGTCTTCAGATCAATGAAGCTCCTCTTCAGGTATTTGTTAGAGTTTCCATTGTGAACGATCCTTAGTCACCAAATAAAATAAATTACATTCATCATATTTCAGATGTAGCAGCTTTCCTAGCTCCTAGGCATGATTCTCATTGCTCCAGTTCCTTGATGTCCTAGTTGTTAGCAAGATGTCCCTAGTGTTAGGTGGTCTGGATGTATTGCTGACATATGTCATTTGGCATTTGTATTTATATTATACATACATACATTGACAATCCTTAATAGGGTCTTTTACTTTTACTGACATAAATTTGACACAATAGGAGTCAATTGCAGTGTTATAGTTGTTCTAGGGTTAGTGTTATGTCAAAGGGATAATTATTATATTAGATGTTATTGAATTATCTATTATATCAAGGGGATTGGTATTATATTAGGTGTTATAGTATAGGTGCAGTATTTGAGTAGCCACGCTTATATAGTTTATTTTGTGTAATAAAATGTTTTCTCTCTGGACCGGTTGCAGAGTGCGGGAGAACTGGCTTGCAAAATTAGATGATAAACTGATAAAGGCTGGAATTAACCCCGCTTCTGAAGGCATTACTGATGCCATAATGGAGTCTTTCCTCTTCTCATGGACTCAGCAGCTTTACAAGGTTAGACTTCTATTAACTATTAGCTTAACTTAGATTTTATATGAGTTTTATAAGTAAATGTATGTTTATTTTATAAGTAAATTACCTTAGTTGTATTTATAACTGTATATTTAAAAACTAATAATTTTGCCCTTTCTTAGTCTTTTATTGAACATTTATCTGATAGAGCAAAAACTTTGGTTATCCATGGATTAGAAAATCTAATTTTTCTTCTTAACATTTTTTTGGATTTTAGTTTTTTAAATTGTATTTCTTCTGCAGTATAATGACAATTGTTTGAATTTTTTTGTACAAAAAAATAAATTCTTTTATCAATAATAAAATAGAAAAAAAAATGTATAAACACAGTATAATTATTTTCCTGGCTTGAATCGTATATCCTCTTGACTTTGTGGTGTGCTTCTTATTAAACTTTCTGTTTAGTTATTTAAAATGGCCAAATAGTGGTAATTATCAGGATTGTTCAGAAACATCTTTTTAAATTTATAATTGTATTCTATTTACAATATATTACGTTTTAATAAGTCTCAAACAATTTTATTTTATGTTATTTTTATAATTTTTCAAGTGCCAGGTTTGCTGTAAAGTATTCATATCTGAACCATATCTGCAGTGCCATATTGCAAGAAGACACTCGCATCACAATAATCATTCAGTCTGTCCAATAACCCTAACTAAGCTCCATCCGGATTACATCCCACAGCTAGTAAGCAGTATGTCTTGGACCAGTTTCAATAAGTATCATCTTATAAAATTAGGAATATTTCGTTTATTTTAAATGTAATTTTATGTACATTGAAGGTAAACTATAACTTTTAGTTTGCTTTAAGTATAAATAGGCTCTTGTGTACAATTTTGCCCATCTCCTGTTTTCAGATTTTTCAGGTTTCTCACCTCTTCCATGTACTCTTCTCTCTCGTGTTGAATATGGTAGAGAATGTAGATACATTGGTAGATTTAATATAATAATCATTTTGCATATAATTTAACACTAAATATATATTCATTTGTTTTAAAGAAAGATGAGAGGGAGCTCTTAAAGCTAAACAAATAAATCATCATTTGAAACGAGCCCATTTATGCTTATTTTTTCAATTACCTTAATTTGTAAATCATCTTATTTTCTAATCATCTTTAAGTTAACCTTATGAGTTTGTATACTCTCATTTTCTTTATAATGAGAATATAAATTAGCAATAGTACACAATATAAATCCTTATACTATACAACATATATTTTCTTTTTAGTGTTCTTTAGTAGCCAAAGATTAACTGATCCCCGGGCAGTAATAAATTAATACCAAAATTCATGGTCTCTGCATTTATTACCATTGGTTATATAGACACCATCAGTGATTAATAATGAGTCCATCACACAGGAGCTGCATAATCTAAGCAGATTTCCTATGTTTCAAAGATGTAGATAAATAAGAGCAAATAAAACAATTTAATTTACAAGTTTAAGTTACAATGGATGTAAAAAGTATGGCCACCAAAGTTTGTTCTGGACTGGCCCGGGAAGGTAAAGTGAAAAGAATTCCTTTAAGGATTTGTAATAAAAAGACTAAATACCAAATTTTGGTTTCAATATTTTAAAAATAAGAGGACCTTACCAACACTCAAAATTAAATTCTTTAACACATTTCTTAATGTGCAAATTTTTGAAAAATATTATTGAATATAAATGTTTTAGAATCACATTTTGCTTCTATTTTTTCAATTCATTTTTTTCATCCTAATAATAACAGAGGTATTAATTTTTTTATGTATGTAAGTGTGTTTGTGTGTATGGTTATATATATCTATATAAAACCAGTATTTTATTTTCCTATTTAATTCAGCAGAGTGCTTTTTGGGCTTAAAGCCTTATAAGGCAAATTCAGAACCAAGGAATCTTCAAGATGCCACTGGTCTCAGTCCACTATCTAACTCATGTCTTAAATGTTTCTGGTCTCTGAAGATGGAACTATAAATTTAAAAAAGCTCATTTTTTGTCTAAAAGGAAAAAAATTCTTGAGTAACATAAGTTTTTACATTTCAATTTCTACACAATTATTTTTCTTTATCATATTTAAAATGAGTTAAATTAAGTCTCTTAAATTATGAATTAATGCATTATGTTACAATTGTCTTGAATTTCATTTATTTCATAGATTTTCCTTTCACTAATAATAACATTCTTATTTATAATATATGTTTACTTCCATTTTGTTAATATTTTATTATTTTTCAACAGGGGAAGAGCTTAATAAGTTACCAAATTGTGACAATTCATTGAAAAATGCTGGAGAAGCCAGAAATGACCTAGAAATAACTGAGCAACATACTTCCTTAACAATTACTGATTATAAAAGGTGCAGCTTCATTTACTGTGCTTCACAGATAAATTTTACAATAAAATCATGCACTACTCATTCACTACTATTTTTTAGACTGAATATTATTTAACCTTAATCTTATTTAAAAGAAATGTAAGCATTGTGATCACAATTATATTGTTGTGTGAGGCTTTTGTACTGTCATTATGATCTACAATCTATAAAAATTCGTAAAAGTAACAACTCTAAACTAAACTAGAGATTACAATTCAACTACGAGGTAATGCCAGAAAAATCAAGGAAGATCTGAGACATCTTTCACATTTGAGTGGGAAGGGAGATTTTTGTAGCCCAGGTCTGAGAAAGAAAAAAAAATATACATACTTATATATATATATANATTTTATTACTTAATTTATAATATTATATTAAACTTGCTAAACAATTTTCTAAAAATTATAGAGTTCTTTATAATGAAGCAGAGTCTTTAGTCTCAGGCAAATTTTGTATATTTTAAAAAGGAAAACAAGATTGTACAAGCTTGCTATGAATACTTTCTTAATCACTTGATAAAACATAGTTGCTTCGATTACTTACACTCGAGTTTATGATGAAGGGTTTTGTGATTGAAAGAGGATTTGAAAAAGTGACTGGCGGTTTGTGCAAGTTTGTTAAGTCAACTTTTTACAAAACTACTTTACAATTTTTTTTAATGGGCACTAAAAAAACATTATTAATATAAACTTTTCATATTCAGCCCAAGAAAACTATGCTTAATTTTATAAATTACTGACTGACACTGAGAATTTGCCAAAAATGTATTATTTTAAAAATTGAATCCATAAATATTGGTAAAAGGAAGTGTTAAAATATTCTGATAGACCTAAATGGCTTGTCTGAAGGTTATGTTACTGCTGTCTATGATCTGAACTGGCTTTAGGGAAAAATGAAGAGTTTGATATAGTAAAAGTGACTCACCGTATCTTCATGAAGTTGAGTCCTCTATATCAATTTGCTTCTTTGCCATACCATGTTTGAAAAACCGCTAAAAAAGTTTTCAGTTAGATGACTAAAAAGTTTTGACATTTTTGATGCTGCTTATAAACTACCATTTGGTAAAAACATATTTTTATATTGTATAGATTGTGAAAAATTCCTGTTACTCTTTTTAATTAATTATTGGATATAATAGCTGTATTTAAACTAAAACTTATTATTTCTTTAATAATACATATTTGATACCCTCAGAACTGTCAAGACACTATGATCTTCTTCTTAATAATGTGTTAGACTATATTTGGCCCTTTTAATCACAGTCCATTTATGGAAAAAATATTTCTTAACTCTTCTCAGCAACAGTAACTTGCCACACTCGCCTCCCCCATTATCCAGGCAAGCTGATTAGAGTCAAGATGTGATTAGTCAATTTTTTTTTTTGGCTTGATATTATAGGAACATCCAACTTAACATTAGGGATACTATACATTTTTTTCTATTTGGGACTGCAAGTGGTATTTAATATTAGTAATAATTCTATAATAATTCTAGATTATTAGGTTTATTCTATTACCTGAATGTTAGTGGTGCAGATTCAGTCATTTTTATTTATATTGTCATCTACAATAAAAATAATTTCATGTGGGAATATTCTTCATTATTTAAAGCTTTTTATCAGTTAGAAATTTTAAAATTCATACCAATTAAATAGCTTTTGAGCCTAAGAACCAAACATAATAAAACATGATGTGGTAAATAATAGTATTAATTGTGCTATGTAATCCCACTTCAAATTTTAAATTTTCTACAATATATGCAAAGGGAGTCAGGGAAAAAAAATCATACTACCTCAGCCAGAAATCGAACCTGGGTCTCCTACTTTCTGGGCAGGTATGCTGACCCCTACACCACCAAGGCAGATTAGACAATCTCTCTAACTCCCCGCACTTTACCCCGAGTCTCAACCCCCCAAGTAAGACGAGTATATTGTCTTATAAAGTAAGAGTATTTTTTTGGCTTCCTTTGCATTTCATGATGTGGAAAGTTTGTGTCTTGGGTATAGTCATTAAGGGTATTGCTTTGATAATTGAATGATAAAAATTTTAATGTGAGTAGAAGAAATATAGCCTTTGTTTGTTTCTAGTTGTATAAAATGGTGAACGAAATTCTAATGCCATCAGCAATATGATCTGACGAGTAAAGATAAATTATATCATAAGGCTGTTGATGGATGAGATTTTGTAAATTATATTGTATTTGTTAGTGTGTGGGATATGATTATTAATCGCAATATCTAATGAGTGCAAAATTTATATGAGAGTTTATATAAATTTAATTTTTTTTAAATTTTATTTTGGTCTAGTTCAATTCATTTATCTAAGATAATATTAAATTAATCCCTTCATTTTTTGACATGTATTTATGTATTTATTTTGACAAATATGATATTTTCTTTAATAACACCTAATTTTACTGTTTTTGTATTTAGGATAATCATAAGTGGACAGAGATACGTAAAAGCCTAGACCATTCTGCAGAGATGCGCCTAACAGCCAAGATTCAAGCAACATCTTCCTTTTAATTATTTTCTATTAATTAATTACTATCCCTTCTCTTATACTATCCCTTTTCTCTCACATTTTTATTTTTATATTAGTTTGTTTTATCAATAATGAAAATTTATTTTAATAAAATAAATTCCAAAATAACTGTACCTAAACAGTTATTTATTTATTTATATTGAAAAATTATCTTTTTTCTTAATACTTTAATTCAGAAGGACCCCTTACATAGATATAGTGAATTGGAGGGTGGAGGGGGGATAATTTTGTATCCCACCAAATAATTCTATATTGAATAATTATGTATTCTCTCAAAGTGTGCCGTTCTTAAATTATTCCTTCCCAGTATTTAGTTTTCTGTGTACGAAGTATCCTCACTCTGTTACTTGTCCTCATTTTTTTTTCTTGCTTTATCATAACATAATGTATATTGCATAGTATACGTTATACAATAATTGTATAAAACAATTTATTTTTCTGTTTATACATAAATTGTGAGATATTATTATTATTAATATTATTACATTAATTTCTGATAAGAAACACTAGGTTTAAAAAAGTACTTAGTATTAGTTCGCTCATCATCTAAAGAAATTTACTAAAGAAATGAATAGATTAAAAAGGACTAAATGATAGAAGGGTTATAGGTAGGATAGAAGCTATTTAAGAATTAGGACTTCAAAGATTCCACAATTGCTTGTTCCACAATTGATTTTGAATGACTGTGTTCTGGGAGGAAAAAGTATGTGTTCAGTAGAATAGAAAGAATGGCCTTGTAAAGTTTTAAGGGTTTAAGGGAATACTGTCAGAACCAAAATGAGTGAGGTAAGATGAAAATTTGAGGGCAGCTCCTTAGTAAAAAGAATATATGTAACTGTGAAACTCAGAAAGTAAAATAAGAGTTAGTAATCAGAATATGCTAGGAAATGTGCTATATTAAGGGGTGACTTACAAGAGGATTGGCTTTTAAGGATGTTCTACTTGGACTTAAGGTCAGGTGAGGAAGATAATACCTCCTAGAAATCAAGAGAGCTCAATTCCATAGACGGATTTTTATTTATTTTATTTTTTTTTTAAGATACAAAATTTAATATCAAAACACTAAATTTTACCTGAAACATTTAGTAAAACAATATTGTGTGTTTCTAAACTCATTATGGATGGAAAAAATTAAAACTTGTCATAAAAAAGACCCCTTTCCAATTGAGAAAGAGTTGCCACAGCTAAACATAAGAAGTTTGAAAATTTTCAATAATTCTTTCAGGAGATTTCATTTCAGATTTCTTAAAACTTAACTCGCCCATTTCATTTTACATTTAAGACAATTATGCTAAATTTCATTAAGAATAACGACTAAGCCATTTCATTGCAGTTCTAAGAAGCTTTTAATTAAAATTTAGGTTTCATGTTATCTCACTCCTAGTTGTTCAATTTTGCTGAAAAACTCTAAAATATTTATTTTAGTAATAAACGAATTTGTGTTGTTTCATTACACTAAACTAAAAATATTACACCCATTGCACAGAAGAACTTGTACTTGTCTTTGGTATTTTGGATAATCCCCTACTCCTATTGACCCTCTTTTGTTCAATAAGAACTAAACCTAGGTCTGTAGGCATTTACACAAACACATGCCTATGTGGTACTTGAGTGGACTTATAGCTTCTGCAGCAGTACTTCGTATGCCCATTCAGTAGGGGGATTCCGCAGTTAATCAAGCAGTCCAATATTAGTCTCTGTCCATAAAATGGCCTCCAATCCTTTCTTCCCTTCACTCTCAAGAGATCTTTACAGAAAATTGATCATTTATCTCCACTGTACCTTTCAAGGGGCTTAGGAAGTGAAATTCGGAAGGGCTCATGAACAAATTAAGAGGTGTGTGTTTATATATATACACACACACACCAAATATTTGTATTAGTTCTTTTATATAAAATAGAATTAATTCTAAAGTGAACAGTAGCAGTGTAGCCAGTGATCAGAACACACCTGTATATTATACACACCTCTTTCCAACTATATTATACAAGTTGTAGGAAGAACTGAGATCTCAAACTCGACATACATTTGCAGTGAAGTGTCAGTGACATGTGAGTGCAGTTTCAGCTCGAATCGTCACGAGGATCACATCTAAACAGTGAGTAAAGAATACTACTTTTGTAGCTGTTATCCTTAGCACTGGGGAAGACCTGCCCAGCCCCCAACTCGCCGCTCTAGGCTCTCATAGCCTCCCTTATCACTCAGCCTGCTGGGTAGGAGGTTCCCTTTCAGGCTCTTAACCCAGCGTTACAGGTTCGAGGCTCCGCCACTCTACTTTTTCCCCCCTATAAAATTAATTCATAAAACATGGGATAACAATCATTATCATCAGGAGATTGCTAGTGGAAGGCGAAAAGTGTCGTTGTGCACCCATGAACCCTCCTAAAGATAAGAGGCGGCATTCCGCCAGTAGCACTCCCTTGGAGAGAGCCCAACTACAACCACGCCCCGTACCTGTCAACCACTCCTTTTTCTTAAGGAGTGACCATCACACCCACCGCCAACGAAATGACAGGAACGAAAACCTATCACTCTTTACTACAGTAAACCCTTTTCAGCCTCTTCAAAACATTACTGGAGAGGAGATGGAAACCGCCACCCAACGTATAACCCGACCACCTCCCATTTTTGTCAGAAACGTTCAAAATTTTCGCCTTATGTGCACTCAACTCGATGAGCGAGTCGGCCGCGGGAGATACACTTGTGCCAATCGTCAGCATGACACTAAAATAATGCAGGGTGCGCCTGACAGCTACAGAGGTTTAGTGGCTATATAAAAGAGACATCACACTTACCAACTCAAGGAAGAGCGTGTAGACAGGGTCGTCATTCGTCACCTCCACCACTCAACCTCTCCTGATTATATCAAAGAGGAGCTCACTGAACTTGGCTTCCAGGTCAGAAATGCCATTAACAAATCAACAAGCAGGCCTGGTAATGACGGTCATACAAAGTCTCCGTTGCCCTTGTTCTTTGTGGATCTCGAGCCCACAAGCTATATGGACGAGATTTACAACATAACCTCACTTTGCCATTGCAGAATACGAGTGGAGAAGCCCCTCTCTCGAAGAGACACAGTTCAGTGCCAGGAATACGGTCAAACTAAAAGATACTGTGAGTATGGTGCCCGATGTGTCAAATGTGGAGGGACACATCTCACAGGGGACTGTCAGAAGTCTCGCAGTACACCTCCTGTCTGTGCCCTTTACCAGAAAAACCATCCCGCCAATTATAAAGGCTGCCAGATCTACAAAGATCTGAAGCAGCGGATCCAGACAGCTGGACTCAGCACCTGTAGCTCGAAGACCCCAACCAGAAAAGTGGACTCAGGTTATTCTTATGCAAAGGCGACCTACCCAGACAAGAAGACCCTCTTCCTCAATGCCAGCCTCCCAGGGGAGAGCGACCTGCCATCTCTCATGTTCCTCCACCATCAATATCTAATGATTTCCAATCCATACTCCACTCCTTTTTCTCGGAATTACGTGCACTTATCACTCCTCTCCTAAACCTACTGTCAGCGGTAGTCTCTAATATGACTTCCTCGTCTCCTAGATCCTTTTCAGTCCTCCTCTGGAATGATAGCGGCATTCAAACACATACAAACGAACTCAAACTAACACTAGGAGACAAATGTATAGACGTACTCTTACTTACTGAAACACGACTAACAAAAAATAAAAAAACTCTACATACCAGGCTATACAACTTACCGAACTGATCATCCAGACGGACGAGGTGGAACTGCGCGCTCCTTATTAGCCCTTCCCATACTCATCATTCCACTCCTACAGACTCGCTCCAATCCACTTTAGTGTCCATCAATACTTCCACTTCCCAAATTACCTTTTCTGCAATATATTGCCCTCCTAAAAAAAATTCTATCACATCAGGCCAATTCCAAGAGCATTTTAAATCCTTAGGTTCCCGGTTCCTCACTGCCGGAGATTATAATGCGAAAAATCTGCAGTGGGGCACGAGAACGACCAACTCCCGTGGCCGTGCTCTGTACAATGCTATCTCCTCTCACAATCTCTCCACTCTAAGTCCGTCCTCTCCCACCTATTAGCCCACCGATGTAAACCGTCTTCCTGATATCCTAGATTTTTTCATATGTAAAAATATTATTACCTACCATCACTCTGTAAATACATTAAATGAACATAAATATTTTATTTGGTTGTGGTATTTTATCCCACGTAAATTTTAAACAATTAATGAGAGGGAATAGAATAAAAAAATCTATCTGTCCCAGCCAGGAAACGAACCTGGATCTCCTGCTATCCGGGCCGGTGCACTTNCGGCACACTAAAGGAGGCATGTGGTTAGCACACCGTTCTGGCAACCTGATTAACTCCCATTCAACGAAGAATGGAAAAAAAAGGGCTTGGTGTTCCCCAGGAGCACACCGAGCATCCTCTGGGTCATTACAAACAGAAGCGCAGGAAAAAAAAAACTTACGCGCTGTGAGCATTGTACCACAACCACCAGACCGCCGTGCTCCTCTATCAAAACATCCATCGAGTGTGAATAGTAATCATCCCATTGAGATTCTTTTTTCTTCTCTTGCAAGCCATGAATTATGAAATTGACGTTTCTAACCTGTGGCTCAGTGGTCTCATGCAATTTTACTTATCTCTTAAGAGTGTTCTCTTTCCTAAAGCTTGCTATATCTTCGGCTTACTTGTCAAGTTTTGCACGCATTGATTGTATTTACACCCTAATGAATTCTTAATTTATAAATTTTGCAATTTGTAGTTTGTGCAATTTTTGGTATTGTAAGCGCAGGACTGGAGGAATGTCGAAATAAATTCTGCAATTAGAACAAGCTCAATAGCTACTGGATTCCTCCAGAACTCGCTAAATGAAGACTTCTGACTGTTAGACGCCTTGCTGAACCAAACTAATGACCCTCTAATGGCACACTCCCTTTCGGCCCGTAGCTGGGGGAAGCAGACTGACTGGGGTGCACCCAGATGGGGGAAGCGTGCAGGGAAGGGAGACGGCTAGACGGGCCAGGACGGACCCTCGGGGTGGCTGGGAAGGTTTTGCACTTGTTTTACACCCGCCAGCCAAGGCCAAAGCCCAGACCATAAACGAAGTCGAGACTCGCCGTTCCCCCAACCCTTCTTCTCAACTGAGACCATTACCAAGGGACTTTCTTTCTTCATACCACCGATCCGCATCCTTGAAGTAAGTATAAACCCGCTCGGGACAAGCTCACTTTTCAAGGGGGAAATTACTAAATAATATTTAAAGAATTAACAATCTCTTTTGAAGTAGAATCTCGTTAAGGACTAAATTGATGTCGATTAAACTTAACATCATGCTGTTAGCATCTAATTCTAGCTGTAATGAGATAATTCAAAATACTCTAGCTCTTAAGACTTTTTTCTAACTCCAACCTTTTACTTCAGAATAATTATTTATGTGGTTTTTTTTTTCCAAAACATTTCCCATTGTCAGTAATTGCCGTAAAACGGTTGGTAAAACGAAAATTATTATCCTTAGGAGAAGATCGTTTAAAAAGAAAGAAAATCTATGAAGTTGAAAGAAAGAATGCCTAAGGTTATAAACGTTTATCTATGGAAGAATAGATAAATTAATAAACTACAAATCTCTCAATAATGTTGTTTATATGTAACCTCTTTGCCCCTCAAAAACTAAAAATTTTCTGGGAATCATTTTATGAATTATGGGTCCAACTCATGGGAATACATATTTTCAAGAGGAACTAAAATACAATCAGGTATTTTTAGCTGTAGGGTACGTTAAATATTACGAAAGCTGAAGACGTTGCAAAAAAATATGTTTAGACCTTAAATTTCAGTCCGTTCTATGTACAACAGATAGAGATAAAACATTCATTTGCCCTAATCCTATATAGTATTTAATGTTTCATTAGGAAAAAGTGTTTCAAGGTTCATACTATTGTTTTGGAAGAAGAAAATTTTAAATAATTAAAATTTCAATTATAAGAAACTCTAAATAAAACAAAAATTACAAAATTTAATAATTTACTCTGAACCTTAGATAAGAAACAAAAAGGGACTCAATCTTTTACAGTTGCTAATCTACGAAAAATACATGCTCCATAACAAATTATGGTTATATTATGGCTTTTATCAGTGCTAAATATTATGGAATTTCGCTCCATTTAGATTATGTTAATGTCGGCTGGATCGTTGGAGGAGGATAATGTAAGCATCCCCCAGTACCCTGGCTTTGCTACATAACTATACAAATATTCTAAATCAAATTTAGGGTGTTCATTTTGGGGTGTTACATTCATTGCAGCAATGAATTATTGCATTAAATAAATATTGAGATAATCAATTCTGAATAATATGCAGAGAAGAATTGACATTACTTTTCAATAATAGAAATTTTGACATCTCACTTATTACAGAAACACGACTTAGGTCACGAAAATACATCAATATACCAAGGTACAGAACTTATAGGACCGACTACCCAGACGGGAAAGCCCATGGTGGGACAGCCATTCTAATTCGCAGCTCTCTCTCCCGTCACCTGATTCCCTCTGATCCTACAGACTATCTCCAATCTACCACTGTGTCACTCTCAACCTTCACCTTTCCTATTATATATATATATATATTACAGACAACTAAATAAATAAGTACTCAATTTTAAATACAAATTATTGAGTTAAAACAAAAACAATCCTTCAGAAGTTCAGGCTCCAAGATATTTTAATGGTAATTATAATGCGTTTTCAATCATAGACTAAAATATGTTATGATATAAATTGAATTGGGAGTTCTTTGGCAGTGAATTCTTTCAGATCGAGCAGAAAGGATCGTTCAATCAGTTTATTTTCTTTCATACTAATTATCTGTTGATTATTGTATAATTATTCTAAATTTTATTTTAAAATGGTTATTGGAAACTTTTTTACATCCAAAATCATTGTTTAGAATTCTTATTCTCTTTATTTTTTCGTCAAAATGGTACTCTGGAAATAAAACGAGGCTTAAAAAATGATTAAATTTTTTAGTAAAGCTCTCCAAGGCAAAGTAAGTCGCCCAAACCGCTTTCCTCTTGTACAAGAAAATTAACATATAACTCCTGTTTAGTTTTAGAATCCTAGGTTCATCCTTGGATTAGTCCAAACCTATTCCTATACAAACTGGAAGTTAACACATTACGCAATATACTAACAGTGATTCCAGCTGATAACTTGACAACCGATATACCAGGCTAACCTTCTATTACCTTCTCTTGTACTGATAATAACAGCTTTTTGAAATGTTTACTAAATATTCTCAGTGTGCTTCTAAATTTGTTCGTGCAATTTCATCTTATTAACTGAAATTAAATATTCTTTCAAGGTATTTACATTGATTTATGATTTTCAATATTTAATTTATACTTGTGTACTTTGATTGCTTTATTTGTTTTCTGAGCAGTTTAAGAAATTAATTGTTAATGAAATGACTACTGAGGAAGATGCATGGTATCATGGAAACTTAAGCAGAGAGCGTGCAGAAGAAGTCCTTAGAAATGGTTTGCTATTTTATTTTGTATAGAAAATCCGTGTTTTAATATCTGTACTTTAAAATAATTAGTTGCTTATTTTATGCAGCTAGGGATGCAGCCTACACTTATGGTCAGTTTTTAGTTCGTGACAGTACAACTACTTCTGGTGATTTCGTTTTGTCTGTTTTGAATGAAAATGATGAAGTTTTAAATTTTCAAATAAGGCAACATGGAGTGGACGCATTTTTTTCTATTTGTAAGTATGTTAACTAATAGATTTTATTGTTTAACCCAACTAAATGTCCTTTAATTCTTCTCTTTTTATGACACTATAAAGTTTAATTAATGCAAAGCCCATTGTATAATTATATGTGGATTAAAATGGCACTTTAATTGTATAGCCATATTCAAGTCTGAGCTTAAAATGATTTTTAGCTAGTACTTTTCAAAAAATCATCTTTTTAAAACTGCTACTTTTGGCAGTCTCCATTTATTTTATTCTATTTAATAGCATTCTTCTTTATTTTAGATAATTTAGACCAATAATAATTTCTTAAAAAAAAAAAAAAAAGGAATGAGAAGTAGACATGAGAAAGAATGATCTCTGACCTATTTCAGGGGTTGTGGAAAATGATAGAGGAAAAAGTAGGTAATAGATTATGTTGTCATAATGGCATCATAAAAAGAATAATAAATGTTTTTGGTTTGCTTTTTTTTTGCTGATTTTCAAAAAGTAATTGAGAGCATCACAGTGAAGTGTCACATATTTCACAGACATTTTCTGAGGTTTTTTATAAGAGAAAGGGACTTATATTCTTAACTTTTCTCTTAGAAATCAATTGCTTGCTTTTAAATTTTTGCCTTTTAGCAGAAGGTCTTTATTGTGATTTACACTAATCATACTTCAGAGAAACTAAACTATGGTCCATTAAAAAAATTTTAAATGAATTATTTATACATGTATACGCACAGATAAAAAAAAAAAAAAAAAAAAAATGGTCCGTTCAAAATTAAATATATAGGTGTGAGTGTGTGTTGAAATTTTTAATTATTGAAATTAAAAAATCAAATTCTGTATTTAACCTTCCTTTTGCAAACTGTTGAATGAGTTTATTAATGGCTGAAATTGGTCGGTGTGGAGAGAGGTTTAGATGGAGATCAAAATTTAAAATCTTAATATCTTTGTTAATTTTGTTATTAAGGAAAAAATTTATAAAACAAAATAAGTGTAAAATATAATTTTATATCATAAATGAGTTATAATATTTTTCAAAATATTCAAAAAGCGCATATTAAGGAAGATATTTATTAATGTAATTTTTTGTTTTGTGCAGGCACTAGTATTTTAAAATGTAGAAACTGAATTTGTTATTTAAGATTTTCATTGTAAAATTTATAATTAATAGGTTTTTGGTTGATATCAATTGATGAGATGTGCGGTTTTGGGCTAGACTAAAATTTTTAGTATTTATATTCTTATTTTTATTGGAGTTACAGAACAATTTTTAGAACACAATAGGTGCAATATCTATTTTTTAACATTTATGCTCCATAAAATTTTTACAGAAAGCTTAATAAAAATATATGAATATAAGTATGATGACTTAGTACTTCTCTCCTACTTTTCTTTCCTGGCTAATTTAGAATTATGGACCAAAGATCCATTGTCCATTGCTCTCTCTGGCTTATAAGATAGAATTTGTCATATACTCTTATTTATGTCTATCTTAATTTATTTAAATTAGCTCCTGCATGACTGATTTTACTGAAAATACAATTCAAATTCAATTGTTTTATGACAAATCTTATTTCTTAAGAAGTTTTATTCTTCAATATTTTTATCAGAAAAATAATCTTAGAATGAGTTAACTAGTGGAGATTTATGTAAAGTTTTTTCCGGGTTGGACCGTGTAAAGTTTTTGATGGTTGCCGAGCTTTCGCACATCTTGTGATGGCTTCTTCAGGGCTGAATAGAGAATGAGAGCTGTCTTTTTTTTTTTTTTTTTTTTTTTTTTTTTTTTTTTTTTTTTTTTTTTTTTTTTTTTTTTTTTTTTTTTTTTTTTTTTTTTCTGCTCGCTGA
>KZ807065.1:839643-860764 GCA_000696205.2 Oncopeltus fasciatus
GAGAGAGAGAGAGAGAGAGAGAGAGAGAGAGAGAGAGAGAGAGAGAGAGAGAGAGAGGCTCTTTTGTTTCCCCCAAACTTTTAGATTCTTTCTTTTGTTCCATATTCAGCAACATAAGATTTCATATTCTGGAACTCTTTGGTAATTTTACTTAATCATTTTTGAGGTAGCGACTTTTGAAAAGTCATGCCGATGAAATTTGTCAATTTTCAATTTCCTATTTCTCCTATATCCTTCGGCTGAACTTCAACCATATATAATCAATTCAGTTGTAAGTGATAAATTGACAAAAAAAAAACAAAAAACAACACGAAGTTTTGTTTATTGGCTGTCAAAAGATGTCCCATTCTTTTTGAAGGTTGAAAACTTGGTTTTTGAAATCAAAATTATAAAGGGAATATAACTGTCTACCTGAATTAATATAAACAAAGGCCCTCTTTTTTGGTCTAGTGATCCAATATAGTATTTTTATTAAAACACTTTTATAAAAATTGGGTGTGTCAAGGAGTAAATATTGAGAAATGTGTTTTTAGGTTTAAAATTTGTTTTTGTTCATGACAGGATCCTATTTACAATTTAGTTAGTGTACCCATTATGGTGCAGTGGATGTGTCAAAGAACAAATTTTGTTGAGGAATGAGGTGGGTTTAGTATTTTTTATTATTATCTTTGTACTTCAAAGAGAATTTCATAATGCTTCAATAACTTTGCTTAATTTATTCAATTTTTGAACAATATTATTTTAAAGATGCTTATTAAACTTAATTTTTGAAATGTATAAGAAAATAAACTATTTTAGAATTATTTGCAACATTTTTCTTTTCCTAATTTCTTCCACTAAGATGGACATTGCTCTTCATTCATAAGTAGAGAGATCTAAAAGATAATTTATCGTTTTCTCTTATATCATAACCAAAGTTAAGGTTAAGGCAAAGTCCAAAAATTCAATAACGAGTTTTCAACCTCTTATCTACCTATTCTTAGGTCCTACGAATTAAAAAAAAAAAACAAAATATAGAAATATGGGCAATGTGTCCATACACAGTGTTAGTTTGTGCGTGTTTGTTTAATGAAATATTTTAAAAATACTAACTGGTTCACTTTGATTAACTATATCACTAATGACTTACTTTGATTACTCTAGTACTTAGGAATCTAAACCCTCTTTCTATAATAATAATAATAATCAGCAGTTACAGTTATCTGTTAATTATAGTCATGTTGTAACAGTTGTAAAAAAAACTCATTTTTTTTCAGATGAAGAGGTAATATTTCATGGACTGGAAACACTGATTGACTACTACTACAAGCAGGATGAGGCAAAGGGCATACTGCCTTGTGAACTGACTGAACCTGTCCGTGGGATGCCCCCTCCTCCACACACCCGAAGTCATGGCCGGACTAACCTTCTTCATAGGGCCACCAAGTCAGGTACTCTTTATCTATTAATTACAATTTTTAGTGCAAGGGAACAGAATAAAAAAATCTAACTGTCTCAGCCAGGACTCGAACCTGGATCTCCTGCTATATGAGCCGGTGCATTTACCAATTATGCTACCAGGACAAGTCTGATAAGTTATTAAATTCCCCGCACTAGTGTCGAGAGTCTAACCTCCGAGGCCGACGAATATATCGTCTTATGCTCTGAGGAGCTGACATTTCAAGCTGTTTAAATGACTCTCGTTATTTACTTATAAATTATTTTTTATGTGGTATTTAATCCCACGTAAAATTTAACAAATAATTGTCCTGGTTGGGACAGTTAGTTTTTTTTTTTTCAGTTCCCTTGCACTAAAAATTGTGAAAAATAATACTGCGTGCTCTACTAAATTGTCATCAAAATGTGGCTAGACGATCGTTTACTTTTTTGACGGGGTTATCATAGGCTTAGATGAGTCGATACTTGCAGAATAAGTGTTCTCGTTTCTGGGATCTGTTCTTTTTTCGTACACACACAGCAAAATTCAAGGCAATGGTGGGTTTCCCTCGAGGGGAATAATACCAAACTCCCACACTTGAGCAGCGAGAGAAGTTTCTTTTTAGATAGAAACCAGGAAGTAAGAATAGTTTTTAAAGAAACCGAAGATAACCAAGGATACAAACCCGGAAACTTTTGTATGCAAGTGGCCCCATAGATTTAGAATTTTATTTTTTACTGGCCGTAGAATGAGAGAAAACCGGTAAAATAAATATAATTTTTATTTCAAGTTTATATGGAAAGTTTAGACGCAGAAAAAAATAGCTTTTAAAAAATGAAAGAACTTATTTGTAATATAAAATAGTTATAGAAAAAAAAAACAAGAAGTCTGTCATTTAAACAGTTTTCATAACATATATTAAATAGGAACATTTTTGAAGCTATTTACAATATATCCTGTAATAATCATAAAGAACATTTAAACGCAGGTATATATATATTTTTTTTTTTCAATTTGTAATTCAAATAAAATAAATAATAACCATTTAGCTATTTAAGGTAAGAAAGTTATATTAACTGGAAAAAAGGTTATACCACTCCTTGACTTCCTTAAGGTACTTCCCTAAGGAAAAATTTTAAAATAAGTTAATAAACTTGGTAAACTATGTAAGCTTTAAAAGGTTTTAGTTGTTCTAAATATGACTGATGGTGAATTAATTATTTTCAGAACGGAAGAATAGAGAACCCANTATATATATATATATATTTATTTATTTATTGTATATAATTTATATACAACCTCACAGACCTATGCCACACAAAAGTAGTGGAGAAGAAGCCTCACCCTCGCCATGACATAATTCAATGCCACAGATGCCAACATTCTTGTCATTCAAAGAGTAATTGGAACCACCTTTCTTGCTGTGGCATATGGGGGGGGGGGAAATCACGACAGCCAAGAGTGCTAGAAGACCAGGGACACTCCAGCCACCTGTGCTCTCTGCTCCAAGAGTCACCCTGCTAATTATAAAGGCTGTGAACCATATCAGCAGCTGAGGAAACACACACTATGTGAGCCTTCAGCCCAGCAGTCAGCACCGCATGAGGATCACTCAGCCATTTCTCAAATCTATTCACCTCCTACTTTCTCTGACATGTATGCTATCATGGAAACCTTTTCGCCAGAATCCAAATGATGGAGTCCATGTTAACTCCCTTATTAACCTCATCACAGCCCTTATTGGCAGCTTTCCTGTTCCTCAACCATGAATTCCCTTACAAGCAAGTTTCTCACAGTTCTCCTTTAGATATACACAAAGACAAATTAACATTACTTCTAAATGATAGAAATGTTGATGTCGCACTTATAACAAAAACACGACTTATGTCACAAAAATACATCAATATACCAGGGTACAGAACTTATAGACCGACCACCCTGATGGCAAAGCCCATGGTGGGACAGCCCTTCTGATTCACAGCTCTCTCTCCCATCACCTGATTCCCTCAGATCATTCAGACTATCTCCAATCTACCACTGTGTCACTCTCAACCTTCACCTTTCCTATCACCCTCGCGGCAGTGTACTGTCCTCCAAACAAGTCCATAAATTCTGCTCAGTTCAGCTAATTCTTTGACACACTGGGCCTCCATTTCCTTGCTGGTGGCGATAATAATGCGAAACATCCATAATGGGGCTCCAGGACGACTAACTCCCGTGGTCATAACCTGAACACTTCCCTTTCCTCCAGGCTCCTCACAACCCTCTCTCCAAATACCCCTACTTACTGGCCTACAGATGGCAACCGAGTACCAGATCTCATAGACTTTTTTGTCTACGAAAGCCTAAATCCACTCCAGTCCTTTACAACCACAATCACAAAGAAATGACCTTTCTTCTGATCACAGTCCCATACTCCCTCGCCTTGTCACTACAACCCATCCCAAAACCGACTCCTCCGTCACTGGTGAATGGCCAAGTTGGGATAGGTTCAAATCCCTTCTCGAAAACGCTATAGACCTCAGAGTTTCCTTAAAATCCTCGCAAGATCTTGATGATGTTGTACAATCATTCACCTCTTCTATTCAACAGTCATGCTGGAAAGCATCCAAACCTACTTTCGAAAAACCTCTAAATCCCAATCCTTTAAACACCAAACCTATTACCATCCATATACAGACTTTTATACTGTCCAAAAGACAAGCCAGAACCGCTTGGCAGAGAAAACGAAACCCATCTGACCACCTAGCATATAATAAACTGAGCCATTTACCAGGTATGCAAGTTTAAAATGTCGTTTTAATTCCAATGGAATGCGCTCTTAGCCTATTGAAGGATTTGCTTATCTCTAAACGCTATTTTGTTTGTTAGTCATTTGTTTACAAAAGTCAGTTGTTTTTAAGTCGTTTACGTGGACGTATCATACCTTTCTTTGGTGTTAAAAATGTCTAATTTTAAGCCAAATAAAGAGCATTTGCGGCATGTCATGATTTTCTTATTTAATCAAAAGAAAAAGGCATCTGAATGTCATCGAATTTTTGTTGAGACTTATGGCGATCTTGCTCCAACCGTCAAGACATGTGAACGTTGGTTTCAACGTTTCAAACGTGGTGATTTTGATGTTACTGATCAAAAACGAGAAAATCGACCAAATCGACTACGAGCTTCTCAAGCCCGGCGAAACAGTCAATACCGAGCGCTACCGACAACAAATGATCAATTTGAGTCACGCATTGATCGAAAAACGCCCAGAATGGGCTCACAGGCACGCCAAAGTCATTCTTCAGCATGATAACGCTCCTGCACATTCAGCCAGATTGACTAAGGAAACGATTTCTTCGCTTGGTTGGGAACTCCTACCCCACCCGCCGTATTCACCTGACCTGGCGCCTTCTGATTATCACCTCTTCTCATCGATGGGACACTCATTGGCGGAGCAACACTTCAACAATTTCGAAAACGTACGAAAATGGCTCGATGAATGGATTTCAAATAAAGATGAAGCATTCTTTTGGAATGGTATCCATATATTGCCCGAGAGATGGACAAAATGTGTAGAAAGCAAGGGCCAGTACTTTGAATAAAATATATTATACTTTTTTTTAAATTACTGTGTATATATTTTAAGAATTAAACGACATTTTAAACTTGCATACCTGGTAGTGACACGAGAACTTTTCACAATAAAGAATTTAACTGTCATCTCTCCTCACTCACCTGAAAAATCCTCAAATATCACTCCCCCCACCTCTCCTCTCTGCCACGATGATGGCATCTGGGCAGCGACCGATGCGGACATAGCTGAGATCTTTGGCCGTCATCTTCAGAAAACTTTCTCTCCTCCACACCTGACCCAGAAAACCATTCTAAGAGCATGGAGGTAGAAGAATTCCTTGATTCCCTTTTTCCTATGTATCTACCTCCTAAAGCTGTCACCCCCTCTGAAGGGGTGACGGCTTTAGGAGGTAGAGACATAATCTCCCAGGTATGATCTTATTACAGCCCAAATTCTAAACCACTTACCCAAAAAAGCTGTAACTTTCCTCACTTATCTTTACAACACCATTCTCCGAACCCCACACTTTCCTCTCCTGTGTAAGTTATCCACTGTAATCCTCTTCCCAAAGCCTGGTAAACCCCCAAATAATCCTTCCTATCACCCAATAAGCTTGCTTCCCTTCTTTTCAATGGTCTTTGAGAAGATTCTACTTAAAAGGCTAATACCAATCCTGGACGATCACCAAATACTTCCAATCACCAGTTTGGTTTCCGAGCCAAACACTTCATGATCCAACAGTTGTTTCGTGTTGTAGATTGCATATCTTCCTCTTTCGAGAACAAGCAGTACTACATTGGTGCCTTCCTGGATATATCGCAAGCATTTGACAGGATATTGTTCAAATTAAAATCCATCCTCCCAAGCACCCTTTACCTTATCCTTCGCTCCTACCTAACTGATCTATTTTTCAGGGGCCGACAAGGATTAGATTTCTCCGAATATTTCCAATCGGAAGCAGAAGTTCCTCAAGGTAGTGTGCTCGGGCCCATCCTTTACATCCTGTACACTGCCGATACTCTCATCCTAACACACTCCTTGCAACCTTTGCAGATGACCAAGCAATCTTTTCCTCCGATGCGGACTCACATACTGAAAATCTCCGTCATCTCATGGACATACAGCGATGGTGCCAGCACTGGCGCATTAAGGTCAACGAAGGCAAATGCTGTCATATTGCATTTACACTAAGGAAGAAACAACTTATCAGAATTTACTTAAATGATTAAATGATTTTATCTTGACTCTCGACTACAAGGAACACACCTACAAAAATCAAAAGAAAGGAACTAAATAGGAGATTTGGACAACTTTACGAGCTGTTAAACCGCAAGTCAACCTAACTGTAACTAACGAGCTCACCCTTTATAAGACTCTATTGAGACCTATTTGTACGTATGGAGTCGAACTGTGAGGAACTGCTAAACCATCCAATATCCAAAGAATACAGTCATTCCAATCCAAAATCCTCATAATCATAGTTGATGCTCCCTATTACATCGCAAATTCCTTACTCTAAAATGACTTTATTACAATACGTTGTAATAAATTTCACTCTGACTTATCCATGCACCCCAATCCATTAGCCCAAACTCTATCCACTATTACCCACCATGCCATGCCGCCTGAATAGGAAATGGCCCATGACCTCATTGCCAACACTTCATAATAATAATTAAAAGAAAAACAATTTTAAATATTGTAAATAGTAATTTAGGAGTATTGCCATTGGGCAGCTTCTCCATCAAGGGAAGTACACGCTAATTTAAATATTTATGTATAACAGTTTTTTTTGTTTTGTTTTTTAAATTTGATGTATATTTTTTTAAATTAACTTATATTGTATATATTATTATAATTATTATTACTATTTACCAGCACATTACAAGTTGCACATAAATGTGTAGAGTGTAATCAATAATAAAGTTAAAAAAAAAAAAAAATTATTCTATTAGGCGCCATATACAATGTTGCTGCTTGAATTTAATTTTATAACTTCATTTTAGGTAATTTCACTGTAGTTCATGAGCTCTTAAAGAGTGGCAACCGAAACATTGAGGCTAAGAATGAGGATGGGCAAACAGCAGTGCATGTCGCAAGTATTGTTGGCCATGAAAATGTTCTTGAAAGACTAATGCAAGCTAATGCCATTGTTAACTGTCGCGATGCATTTGGCAATACCCCATTACATGTAAGTAATCTTTTGTTAAAACATTTGTATCTGATTGATTTAATTTCACCTATTATGCCTTAATTTTTATTTCTATAGAATTTGTTTATGTTCTTTGATCTTAGTAAGAGTTATAATTACTTGAAACTTTTATATTAAGTGAAATTAATTGATTCTATCCCTTTATACTTTTTAGCAGTATATTGTATTGTATTATATAACATTATATTGTAAGATAAGAACTCTTCTAATCTTTCTTTAAACCAACAAATTTGGTTTCTTCCTTTGCCTTTTTCTTATCGATCATATGATGAGGAAATTAATTGTTATTTATTAAGTACTAATTTTTAGTGCAAGGAGACAGAATAATAGGACTCGAACCTGGATCTCCTGCTATCCGGGCCAGTGCATTTACCAATTATGCTACCGGGACCAGTCTGATGAGTTATTAAATTCCCCGCACTAGTGCTAATACTAATAACTTATCAGACTGGTCCCGGTAGCATAATTGGTAAATGCACTGGCCCGGATAGCAGGAGATCCAGGTTTGAGTCCTGGCTGGGACAATTAGATTTTTTATTCTGTTCCCTTGCACTAAAAATAAGTAAAATTTTTGTGGGATTAAATATCACAAAAAAATAATATTTATAAAGTTATCTATTAAGGTGTATATAATGAGAATATTGTACTTCTTGAAATGAGATACATCCATTCTAAAGTTAATAAATAATGCTATCATACCTTCTATTATCCGTCTTCATTGGTTTCTGCAAACCAATGAAGACGAATAATAGAAGGTATGATAGTTCTATATTCATTGGTGGTGGAAATAACCTTTTAGATTATTTACTTAATACATAATGAGCTGTCATGTGTATCAATTAAGCAAATCTTAAACTTCTAAATACTTTTTTTTCACTAGTTCTTTCCGGTATGAGAGGAAGTGAGTTTACAGGAAAAACAAATTGGAAATTCATATAAAAAACATATTTTCGATATGGTCAAGCCAAATAGAAGAATCTATGAATATTTCAGGAGACTGTGAAAGCCTATGTGAACAAGTTGAAAATTGTTGAAACTTTGTTTATAAAAAAAATTTATTATTATGTTTGTAACATTTATAAAAAGCACAGACAGTATGTTCTGTTATAATTTATTTTTACTAATATAAATATTATATTCTGTATATTTAAGAATATAACTTGTAGCACTCACCTTCCTTTTCAAAATACTAAACTACAACTATGGTTAGTTCTAATTCTATTTTACACACACACACACACACACACACACACACACACACACACACACACACACACACACACANATTTAAATTCAAACAGTTATACACACACACACACACGCACGCACGCACGCACACACACACACACACACACACACACACACACACACACACACACACACACACACACATACACACACACACACACACACACACACACTCTCACTCACTCACACTCACTCACACTCACACTCACACTCTCACACTCACACTCACACTCACACTCACTCACACACTCACTCACTCACACTCACTCACTCACTCACACTCACTCACTCACTCACACTCACTCACTCACACACTTATATAATTTTTTTTACAAACTATTCTCTTTAAATAAAGTAAATATTGTAAATTGTAGGTAAGAATGTTCCCCCACTCTTCCCTCTTAGACAAGTCTAGAGTCAGCCTAATCTTTCTTCTCAAATGTATTTGATTTAATTGGCTATACTTTCATATCTATATTATTATTTAATGAAATTTGGGAAATTTGCTTTGTTAATTCTTCTCCTGCATAAGGATTTTTGACTTGAGTTCTTAAATGGCTGTTATATCTCCTTTCTGTGTGACTAATCACAATTCAGACAATTGGCTCTGAAGCCAGTATCTACTGTAGTTTTATTTTATCATCATATTTTTAATCTTAAAATTTGTCTGAAAGTATAAATTGAACTGTAACATAAAGCAATTATGGAAATTTAATGCCCTGTGTGGTGAGTTTTTTATTTGTAGGTCTGAGGAACTAGTTTTAATCACTTTTTTATAATTCAGAGGGTATGAGCATATTTTCTAAAATATCAGTCAGTCTGTATTTTACAGTTGCAAAATTCTAAAGAAGAATATTTGTGAAACCTCCCTGCACAAATTTTAATTGGCTAAACTTTTTATAGTTTGTGTACTATTCAGGCTTTTATACATATTTGATTTTTTTATATATAACTGTTTCATTAGTTATCCATATATATTACATACATATATTTTCCTAGGTAGATTTTATACAAATTTTCCTCATGTTTACATAATTAAGTAACATAATATTATGGTAGTTAATTTATGCTGAATATTAACTGAGAAGAAACCTACTTGAAGGTAAGAATTGAAGTATTTTATTTTTGTTTTTGTTCTTATGCGCTCAGAGGAGGCCCATCTGTTTATCTCAATTACTGTAAGTAGCAATAGTGTGATATCTATTTTATCTTGTTTGCTGTTGTATGTATATTGTAATTCAATGTATGTTTTAGGATTTTACTTAATTTTAATAAATAATATTTTTGCAAATTAGTTTTTTACTGATTCATTCACTTTCATGTATTTTACTAAATTAAATTATATTCATTGGTACCATCTAAAAAATATTTATTTATTTATTTTTTTTTTATTGTTAGTTCATATTAATTATGCAGGTTCATTTTAATTATGCAGGTTTTATAAGCTCGTGAAAAAAAAATATACCTGCATGCACTATGTGAGAATTGTGCTAATGCCTGAAATATTGAAACAAAATAATTTTTCTAATTACATTTTGAAACATAATTAAATCAAAAATTTGATAGCTTAGCAAGTTTACAGTTTTCATATATTTACTACAGTAGGTTAGATAATAATCACCTAAAAAAATATATAATACTTTGAGTATATGAGGAAATCAAAATAATAAGAAATGTAAAAAAAAAATTAACCTTCTTAGAGTTGGTGGATCAAGCTCAATTAGGCACTAAGTATTACTGGATAGAACCTAAATCCCAAATTTGGAACAGCAGCCAGATATATTTTAGTTTATTGTCTAGAAAATAAACTATTTTAATTGACTCAAATACTCAAAATAATTCTCTTAAAATTTGAGGTTTCAAGCCGCATAACAACCAAAAATCCACAGTATTGCTGAACCGCTGAACCAATATTGTTCAAATTGGGGATTTAGTTTTTATCCCTTCAAATCCTTTACTTAATTTCACATGAACATCATCAATTGTAATGGGTTGAATTATGGGTTAAATTATTAAAATTGTTTCAAGGCTCATACAGTTTCACCAGTCAACCTAAGTTAATTGCCCTTTTGGCAAATGCATGGAGCTTTACTTTTCTTTCTTTTTTTTTTTTTTCTTTTTTTTTTTTTAATCATATCTTTAAGAGATAATTTGTTTGGGAGTATGGAGGAATATTTTGCTCTCATTTTATTTTATTAATAGCTAACTTGTTGCAGTAAAATTATAAATATTATAAGATAATATAAATATAAAAAAATAAATATCTCATTCAGAGCTATCTCTGAAGTTCTTAAATCCCGTTCAACTACTTTAAAAAAAAAAGCCTTTGTTAAATTATTTATTTCAAAGATGAAACACGTCAGTGACTTGTGAAATTCTCGTAATTTTAAGGCATTCCTGGGGAAAAAAATTTCACAGCTGCAGAAGCAACTTGTAAAATTTTTAAATATGAAGGGGGTGGGGTCATTAACCAGCATTTTGGGCAACATTGGTTTGTAAAATTTAGCAGTGGAAATACAACATTGGAAAGGAAAAAGGGCTTTAGGCGACCATTAATGGATATTCACGAGGTTATGCAGGAAGCTGTTGAGTCAGATCTGTCCACAAGTACTTTCAAACCTGCCAGGGAGTATGGTGTGTCAAGAGATACTGTTAATCACTATCTACTCACCATTAGAAAAAAACAATTTTGGAGGAATTTATAGGGATGGAGTTATTCATTACCAATTTGTTCTTGATGGGTGCTTTATAAATTCTAAGCTCTACTGCAGATTGTTCATGAAGTTGTCATAAGTATTATTAATCTTGGTCAATTTTAAAGGAGTTTTATTCTAACAAGACAATGCTCGTCCTCACACTTTCAGGTTTCAGTCAAACCAAGAAAAAGTTTAAAGAACTTCATAGATTTAAACTCCTACCTCATTCATCTTATAGTCGAGACCTTGCACCATCGAATTATTACTTTTTTTTATCTATGGCATATTTTCTTGTAGGGAAAAAAATTGATAAGGAATAGTATGCTGTGGAGATTTTTGGGAGACTATTTGGCTAGGTAAAAACTTTACCCAGTTCCTTACCAGACACGGGTACTATAACAAGTACCTTCATACTATAGGTTGGGCTGCCGGTATGGTTCAGTATGGCGACTCAGACTGGGACGATGCCCTGCACACATTTTTTGAGTGCCGCTGATGGGAAGAGAGAGGTGACTTGCTGTCATGCTTGGCTCTGTGTTGTCTCCTGATGACATCGTCCGTCCATTTTTATACAGCTCTTTATATAATTAAAGATCTTTTGGTGACAGTTGTTTTCATGTTCTACTAAGAAGTAGTCCTAACTCTTTCTTGTTCTTCCAACTTCAAATTTATTCTAAAATTTAAAAATAAATTGTCTGCTCTTATAGTTTCTTTCACAATATATTGCTTTTCTAATATATTTAGATGTAGAAATTCATTTTCAAATGAATGCATTTTCATGATTTTGCCCATTTGGAGACAGTTACACACATAATATTTTCATGTGATTATTCATAATAATTATAATAATCATAATCATATCTTGTTTGCCTGTAAGATAGTACAGATCACATTTTAATGTAGTTTATTTTATTTAGGAAATAGTTTAACTTATTATGGTTGAAAAACTAGTCTGGAAACTGCCTTATAGCATAACAAACTGTCTGTAGTGACAGGGTTTCACAGATGTTTTCTAGGTGTTTACTTAAAAAGAATAATGAAAATTGACTAATGTGAAATTTTGACTTATAGTATATAAACTGGATTCTACTAGAAAATTTGATTAATTGCTGAACAATATCTGTCATTATTCTTTCTCCTCTTTTAACTATTATTTTGTTATGATGAGTTTTCTTAGTTAGCAATAACATAGCTTTAGGCCAGATCAGCTTCTTATGCTTCACTTTTTTCAGTACGCCTGCCAGAACAATTTTGTGAGCATAGTTCGTCTCCTTCTTAGTAATGGTGCCAATGTACAGCTTCGAAACAACAATACAGGTACGATTCAATTATTCTACTTTCAAATGGATTAAATTAGATTTAAATAATTCATGAGAGGGAACAGAATAAAAAAATCTATCTGTCCTCGCCAGGAATTATTCTGTTCCCTCTCATGAATTATTTATAATTTACGTGGGATAAAAAACCACAACCAAAATAAAATATTTATAAATTAGATTTAGTTCAAATTATTGCTTCAAAAGATATATCTTTAAGCAGAAGCTATCAATATTGAATTAAATCTACCAACTAACACTTTTAAGTTTTGTTTTTTTCATGTTTCAATTTTTTTCAAGGTTTTTTTTCAGATTTACTAAGGGTTCTTACCTTTTTCTTGTGAAAATGTAAACTTTGGAGAATCTATAGCACTATTATTAATGCAGCTCCTAACAAGGGCAAATTTACTTACATTAAAGCAAAATAAAATACTAGCTCATGATAAAGTGTATAATAATAATATATCCTTAATGGTATTCTATTCACATGGGCTTCAGGTGTTGTATGAAAGAGGCAGATTGATTTAGCAGCATCATTAGAATTTTAATTTTATGTGTAATAGAAATATTATAATGATGTTTATGTAACCAAACATCAATTCCAATTTTATAACAATATTTTAGAGTACTGAAAGAAGCATATATTCAACCATAATTTTTTTTTTTAATACAAAATCAAGCTTTATAAAAATTTAGGAATTATTTCTTTAAAAAGTTTATGGTTATATAGTATATCGTTATAAAGGGTGTCCCAAAATTTACTCAAGGAGTAATTTTGATAGAAAACACAGGTTTATAATAAAATTTGTAAATTTTTTATTGATTTATATAGTATGCAGTATAGGGTTATGTATCGAATAGTATATCGGGTAAATGACATCTATGACTTTTCTTGTTTTTGTTGAAACCACATGACGTCCACATCCATATCTTGTAATTTTGGCATAAAAAAACTGGATTATCATGTGATAGGGGGCACTATTAACCAGCTGCAATTTCGAAGAAGAATGGTCCGATGATGCCTCCAACCCAAAGTCTGCACCAAACAGTGACACGCTGGGGATGCATTCGTTTCTCAACTATCACTTATAGATTCTCTGAACCCTAAATGCGACAATTTAGTTGATTAACAAAGCCATCAAGATGAAAATGAGCCTCATGGCTGAAGATGTTTTTGTTTGAAAAATCAGCATCCACTTTTTGTTGCTCCATAATCCATTCAACGAACTCTCTTTGCTGTGCGTGGTCAGTAGGCTTCAGCTCTTGAGTCAATTGAACTTTGTAAGCATGAAGATACAAATTTTTTGTAAGATACGCTTTAGAGAGCTTCTTAAAATGTCCAATTCTTGACCATGGCGCCGAATTGAGTTCCTGGACTCCGGGCAACACTCTCGAACTGCTTCAATGTTTTTTGTTGAAGGACGGCCAGATTGTTTAAGACCACCAATTGATCCAGTCTCTCTAAATTTTTTAATTAGTCTCTTTACACTTGATGAAGTTAAATCACTATTCCGACCATATTTTGTACAAAAATTACAAGCTGTTGCTGCCAAACTTTTTTTATTTACAAAATATTGCTCAACAATAAAAATGCGTTGTTCTTTTGTGTAGCGCTCCATTTTTAATAACCCTGAAATGTCAGCTGTCATGCAGAATTTTTTTTTTTGGGGGGGGGGGGGGGGGTTGGCAATACTTTACTGCACAAATGGCACAAAATTCAAATCTTGCATGAATTTTGGGACATCCTGTACTTACTTGCTTTGACTGTGTTCTTTAAAATCTATAGAGAACAAGTTATTTAATGTCCATTTTATGAGCTATAATTTTTATTACTAAGGTTAGTTTATAATCAATTAATGAGAGGGAATAGAATTTTAAAAAATCTCTCTGTCCCAGCCAGGACTCGAACCTGGATCTCCTGCTATCCGAGCCAGTATGCTAAACCATTACACCACCGGGACGAGCTAGATATCTTATTAAATTCCCACCACAATAGGGAGAGCTTAACCCAGGAGAAAGACGAATACATCGTCTTTAGTACATAATCGTCAACCATTTCAAGCTATTTGTCGACTCTCGTCATTCACTTTTCTAATTTTCCTTTATAAACTGAGGGAATGGAATAAATAAAATCTATCTGTCTATAATACTTCTCATCTATTAGTTTATAATAAATCTGTTAGTTTATAATAAATATTTCAATGTGATAGCACTAGTTTTGATTTTGCTACTATTTTGAATAGTGCTCTGAATTATTAATTCAAAGCCAAACACCACATTGATATTAATTAGATTGTTTTTCAGGTTATGTGCCTCTTCATGAAGCTGCCAGTCGTGGTCACAAAGAAATAGTTGAGCTTCTTCTGAGGGTGGGGGCCCCTGCACGTCCTCGGACCATCCAAAAAAAGACTCCTCAACAGTTGGCTGAGGATAATGGCTATTATCCTCTCTCACACATTATAAGTAAGTCATTGAGTCACAGTCTTTTCTTAAATGATCAATTATCATTAGTTTCCAGGTTCATTTCTTTAGAAATTATAGGTCATATTTATTGAAAAATTATTATTCTGTGTATTAGCATCAAAAGAAGCTGTCTTTAATTATTATATAGAGTATTTTCTTATTTTCCCCTGCACATAACTGGTGTACATTCTTCCAGTTGATATTCATCTCAATTTTATTGATTTTGTCATTTGAGAACTATCAAATATTAAAATATGTATTAATTGGCTATATTTAAAATATTAAAATAATTTTAAAACTATCTGTAGAAACTCTGAGGCAAGTTGATAGTTGACTTGTCATCTGATCTGAAATGTTAATAAAATCATTAAGAACAATTTAAAAATTATTCATTTTATCAGCAAAGTAAGTGATTTGTTCTAGTCATCTTATTTTAGTTATAAGCTTATTTTAATATCAAAAGGTTTTGTTTAGAGATAATTAATATAATCAGTAAGACTGCTATAACAAGACTAAGTATTTGATTGGTCAAATTTCTTACCAGTGGTTTGTGCCAATCATCTCCTGCTGAATCTCAATTGCTTGACAGTTTGTTCTGCCCAGAAAGATAAGAGCTTATTTTATTTAAGGATGTGCTACGTGTATCACCAATTGCCCCAACAAAAAGTTTTTGTCAGGATCTTTAGTGAGATAAGGCAGTACATCCTGGTTGCTTTTGAAAAAAGAAATAAGAGTACTCTTATCCCTATTAATTATGATAAAATCATTCCAGGAACCACTATCATGTCTGATGAATAGAGCACCTGTAAAGAAATATCTGGTGGGTATAAACGCAAAAATGTAAATCACACTTACTTAAAGTTTATCCTCAGGGGCATATCTCAGAGTATTTAATAGTATACTTTATTTCAAAGATGAGAAATGGTTAAGTAGGTTACACATAGAGATCTCTTTGATTCCTGACTTAGTAAATTTATATGGAGAATGAAATTTCATGGAAATAATCTTTTCAAACACACTTTAGTTGATATAACTATTTTCTGATCACCATCTGACATTAAAGCTATTCTGTATCAAACTGTTCTTTTTTGGGTTTGAGTAATTATCTAAAGTGTTTTTATGACTGTAATAGTCATACAATAATACTGTAATAAATCAAAAATCATTAAATGATACCAAGAAAAAGAAAGATATATTAGGAACGATCATGTAAATGGATACAAATGAAATTGAAGAATTACTCAAAACTATCATACCTTCTATTATCCGTCTTCATTGGTTTCTGCAAACTATCTTCTGTTAGCGAGCGCTTTCGGACATTGTCCATCTTCGTGGCCATATACATGTGTTCACTGTCACTGTCTGTATTCAACTTGAACTCAACAATCAACTGTTGAATAAAGACAGTGACTGTGAACACATGTATTCGGCCACGAAGATGGACAATGTCCGAAAGCGCTCGCCAACAGAAGATGGTTTGCAGAAACCAATGAAGACGGATAATAGAAGGTATGATAGTTTTGAGTAATTCTTCAATTTCATTTGTATCCATTTACATGATCGTTCCTAATATATCTTTCTTTTTCTTGGTAAAATTTAATGATTTTTGATTTATTACAGTATTATTGAATGACTATTATGGAAAAATTTATCATTTGTGGATAAATACATTTTTGAGAAGTGTGAACAAATTTATAAATTACCTTGAAATTGGTTCCTTGAAAATGTGAGAAGTATTTTTATAGAACCAGTAATTACGTTCTCCCTCTTATCATTTTAAGTTATTAAAATTGACTGTAGCTTGTCCTGAGCCATGGGTGTTTAAAATGGGGTGGCAACCTGTAGATAGCCCCTCCCTCCAATGACCCTAAGCAAAGGAGGCTAACACAGGAAAAAAAAAATGACTGTTATCATTTTTATTAATTAACTTTAATTTTAGTTAAACATTGAAAAATCAATATTTTAATCAATTTATTTGAATTTATTATCACATTATTGAATAAGATAACCTGTAATTTACTTATATAAATATTATTGATTAAATACATTTTTTGTTATTTCATCACTAATTTACATATATTATATAATTATATTATATTATACACTTCCATAGAGTGTTAAACTTATTCTGCCTTTGGCCTTATTATCTCATAATTATTAATAATAGCATATCATCGCAAAATTTAACCTCTGTTGAAACATGCGAGTTTTAACAGTTATCATTGACTTATAAATAGAGGATCCAATCTCTCTTTACTGATGATGAAGTTAAATCACTATTCCGACCATATTTTGTACGTAAAATGAAGGTCAAAAATGTCTCTATAAGAACTGTGTATCACAATTTGTCTAGTTAAACACTCAATTGTACATAAAATTAAAGAAATAAATCAAATATGATTAATTCTATTTATATTGAATTGATTAGCCCATTCACAAACATTGTTACAAAGTAGCAATAATGTGTTCAGGAGACATTTTAATATTATGATTTATTGAAAACTCAATTTTAAATTTTTTTTCATTACTACATTACATTTATTATGAGATTAAAAAAGATTGATGTTTTAAACAATTTGTTACCTGATAACCTAAAATTTTGTGGGAAATATTTTAACAGTTTTTTATAATACTTAATTAATTGTAATTATTATAATTTTTGTATTGCTATGGGCTAGGAGTCGCTAATAATTAAAGAACAGAGATAAATATAAGTTAATTTATTATCACAAATAATAAATCTCCTAATTACAATATAATTTTAGAATCTACTGTTCTTAATTACTAATTCATAAATATATAAAAATTTCTTATAAGCTAATAAACTATTATGTACTTATTTACTAAATGGCCTCAAGATAACTTGGTAGATAACGGCACGCAAAACTTGCGATCTCCTTTGGGAACTGCCACAGAAGTGGAAGTGGCTGGAGTACTTCCTTCGTGGAAGTGGCAGGAGTACTTACTATAAGGGGCTAGAACATTCTGATCTGAAATTCCTTGTAAGCCTACTTCTCTTCCCAAGTCAAAGGAAGCAGCTGTTATTCTTAAATTTCCCTCCTTCCTGTGCAAGTCTGTTCCACATGCCACCTATTTCCCTATTATTTACAGTATGAATAAATACTGTAAATGATAGCTTTCATGCCATACCATTGAAGTGAATATTGATTATATAGTTGGAGGTGTGTTTGTCCATTGTGTATTATACTGGAGAAATTAGCCAGGGTCAGAAAATAAAATATTCCAAAATAGTTGGGTAATTGTTTTACTATTGCCAACATTTAGACTTAACTTGTAACTCATCATCAGGGTGATAGTGATGTCTGGAGGCATCTCCGAGGAAGGTTTATGGTCGCATCTCGCAGCACAAAGCTAAAAACTATAGATGTGCAGAGGTTTTAGCTCAGCGCTCTGAGATGTGACCATAAACTTCTCGGAGATCTCTCCAGCATTGATTATGTAATTTGTAATTTTAAAAAGTCTTTGGAGTGGGGTTTGATAAGAGTGGGTCTGAAATTCAAAATGTAGGTATAAATATCTAATAAATTTAATTATATTTATAGTGAGGATTTAATTTATTTACACATTTAATGTTTGATAAACTTAATATTAAGTAATATTGAATTAATGAATTTACTGTTTATGGTTCTTTATACTGCTAAGTTGATTAACATTCATTATAAATGATATTTGCTTTAGAAACTCATGAGGGACCAAAGCCTAATAGCTCAAGAGAAGACTGGTATCATGGCACTCTTTCCCGTGATGAGGCTCAGACTCTTCTTCGAGCATCAAAATCTAACACGGATGGGAGATTCCTAGTCCGCTTTTCAGAAAACGGTGGCTATGTCCTTACTATGATGTATAATGACCAGATCTACAACTATGTCATAACTAAGGAGGTGAAAATTATATCTAACAATAATTAACTTTGTTTTTTTTTTGTTTTTATTTATTAACCCAATTGCTTGTAGAATCTCAGAATGTTTTAAAACATTTTTAAACTGATAAAATCAAAGCATTGTTCTCAGATTGATCATTAATCAAGAGGCTTAAGTGAGAATTCTCTTCTAAACTTGAGCTGCCTGAGTCCTTACTTTAAATATTTATTTGCTAAGCGGCATACTGCTAGAGGCAGTAGATTTCTTAGCAAATAAAAAAAGAAACTTCTTAGGTAAAACATCTGGTGCCTTATCGATAAGGCTTACTTTATTGCTTACTTTAAAGACTCCTAGCTAAATTCCCAGTTTTAAAATAANATATATTCTATTTCTATCTCATTATTCAATAAAATTACCAGTGTTCCAAATAAGTATTCTGCGGCTAAACAGATAAATTAAAAAGCTTATTTAAGAAGTTTGGTAATCTACCAATTATTATTAGATCCTAATTATATTCTTTCAGGGACCTTTCTATGTTATTGATGATGGTCCATTATTGGACTCTTTGGAACATGTTATTGAGCACTATAGTACTATGTCTGATGGCCTTCCTACTGTCCTCCAAGTCCCCTTGAAGCCCAAACCAAAGCCTCCACTGCCGATACTTCCTGTAAGTACTCATTCATTTCTTGGCACATTTGTTCTTTCTATGTGAGTTTTAATTCTAATAAATAAAGTCTTGTTAATATTCTAAACTTTAATTTAATTTTTAGATGATGTGTGGAAAAAAATACAAATTATATGAAATAGTTTACAATTATTTATTTTTGGCACCATTTAATTTTCTATAACGCACGAAAATAATTAATTTTTTCTGCCATGCTGGAAAGACCAAAGAGGAAGGTGGAGATGGAGCCTGTTAGGCAAGCTCTTGGGCTGGCTAAGCTGTAAGTGTAGTGGAGAGAGCAGCTTAAATTTCTTCATTATCATTGTTAAATATTTTTTGAGAATGTATTTCTAACTCAAATATTATACACAATTATGTATAGAGAAAATTTGAAGAAAATTATCTTATTTTATTAAAGTTAATAAGGAATGAGGGGAATGGTACTTTTCTGGTAGTAGAAAGATTTTTCAAAATAAATAAAATTTATTTGCTGTCAAAATAAACTCTATAAGTATAAATTCGATTTTTTCCCCATATAATGTTTTTCTTTGGTAGTTGAGGTTTATTTACATGCATACATGCAAGGCATCACATGATGTGCGAAAGCTCGGCAAATAACAACAATTTGACACGGTCCAACCCGGAAGAAGAAACGGTAAATACATCTGACGACCGTCGAAGCCTAAGTGAACAAAGTTGAGGTTCAGTCGAGTAAGCTGAAGACATAAATTTTTAAAAACTGAAATTTATTTAACGATGCTTATTGCAAAAATTTTGATTATTTCAACTATTAATTCACTTAATGAAGGAAAGTGTCTCAGTTTTTTATTCCTAATATTTATGGAAAAAATATTTCAAGAAAAAGCCACTGCTTCTAAGCAAACTATTGAATATGTTGAGAATCGATTATTTAATAACAAAATATTCCTTCATTGGCCAAAAAAAAAAACATATATCATTATCAATTATACATTCTATTGTCACTGAGGCATAGATACCCAGATACCCAATACCCTTTATAAGGAAATAGTAAAACAAGGGAGTTACTCATATGAGAAGTGATTATAATTATGTTTGGACACAGACACTGTGCCTAAATTATTTGGACAAATAAATAAATAAGTATTGGAAAATGTTGCTAAATAATTCAGAGAGCATGAGATAAATTCAGTAGTAATTTCAAAAACCATTTATTTTTTTAGAAAATTAGTAATAAGATTTACTTATTTTATAAAGGATTGTGATAGCAATTTTTTAAAGTGATTATTAGATTAGACGTATTTTCTTAAGCTACCATGAGCCATGTGATTTATATAAAGAGGCCTTTTTAGGTGTTTAAACTTGTTAAATAGTCTGCAATTACTAATAACTGTCACTGAATGTTTCACTGTCACGGGCCTGACGCTCTGAGACATGCAATCTGACACTGACTGGGAAGCCGCTGGTGAGCTGCTTTTATAAGTAGACTTTATGGAAGAGTCGAGGCAAGTTTAGAAGAATATAATAGCTTTTCTGGCTTAATTTGATTTCCTCATTTGAAATGAGGAAGCAGTTGGCCTCCTTCAATTGACCCCTTCCATACAGGTCAAACTATTATTAAAAGACCAAACCATCAGTTGAAGAAAAATACTACAAATTTAAAAAAAAAAAAAATCTCCTTTGGGA